>MU188887.1:35830-57427 GCA_016904865.1 Pissodes strobi
TCATCAATTGGCAAAAGTTTAAACGTCTTTCGAAGCCTTCATCATGTGACTCTTGATGTAATTCGATATGGTAAGGATGATATCTACTTATATTTTGTACTGGATCGATTGGCAGTTGATTGTGGTGTTTCACATGCTACTGCTAACTGACGGCTACTGACTTGTAGATTTTCTTCAACATGAAGCATAATCTCAAGCTCTTTTTCAGAATTGATGGCATTTTTATTTACAACTTTGCGTTTTGAATAGTCAATAATTCCAGTAGAATCGAATCTCTCCATTAAATTTTCAAAACCCTGCCGACTAGGTTGGCGTCGATCAAGATATTTCACTTTATTTAATCTTTGGACAAGAACACAACATTTTCAGTTTCTCTTAATACATAAACCATTTCAATTAATTCGCTTTTGGGGAAATTCATGTTTAGGTAAATAGAATATGCTTAATTACACAAAAGTAGCTCTAACAGGTATTATTTATATTGACGGTTCATAAATGTTTGATGGCTATGGCTGCTATGATTACTAACAAGAAATAGCACTGAGATAAATAATTCCTAAACTATAAAGAATAGGTATAGGGCATATTTAACAAAAGTTGTAGGGTACTCTTTAAAATAACATAAAAATAGGATGTGCCTTATAAAAAACTCGATTTCTTTTAATTACATTTTTTTAAGATTTGAACATATATATGATAAGCACCCTGTAGCTTCCATCTCAAATATTTTTTAGGCAGAACATAAACTTGATCTTAGTGTTCCTTGTTTTCAAATATAAAAAAATCCTAGCGAAATACAGGGTGGTACTTAATAATAAACAGCCGCTTGAAATTGTGATTTTTTTTTTAGTTAAAAGCCTCATTATTTCTGAAACTGTAAATTTTACAAATACCAAACCTATAATAAGAAGTTTCGTAATTAAACATAGAGTTAAAAAATCTACTAACATATGGGGTCCCATTAAAAAAAATGCAAATTTGTACTACCCTATATTTTTGCACCCTGTATATATCGTTGACTCCCCCTATATATACGTCTGTTAATTTGGCGTTGACATTCATCGATAAGAATTCTTTTCTTGAAAGTATTATAATGGGTACTTATTACTTTTTGTACCATAATTGCTGAGCATATAGAATATCATTTTCCTCTTTCTCATTTGCGGTGTTAAATAATAACCGCTTTAATACATTATGGTGCCAAAGCTGGGCAAAATACTTTTGAAAAATATTTAAATACTAAATACTAAATACTTACTAAAAATGTAAAGTATTTAAGTAATAAATACTCTTTTGCAAAAGAATAAGCAAATACTGAATACAAAAGTATTTAAATAGTTTTTGAAAGCAAATACCTACTTTATTTAAATATTTTGAAAAGTATTTAAATACCTGGTAGATATTTAAATACTTAAAAAAATTAAATACTTCTTAAATATTTAAATACTTTTGGCTAGTAAAATACTCTGACAGGTGACAGGTATGTTAAATTATATATTTTATTAATACGAATACGAATAGGTACTAGAAAAATAAACAAACTAAAATACAATATACTTATACAATACAGAAAACGTAATGCGCTTGAATAAAAAACGTCGTAACAAAAAAGAAGGAACAAACATTATAAATAGCATAAAGTCTCATAATTTAAATGTTTAAATAATATTATAAGCACTAAATTTTCAAAGTTTTGATCAGATGAAACGTGACGGCGCGGCGTGGCGTATCAATAGATGTATCATGAAGAAACATTCTTTCTATAGTTTTTATTTTTTTTATTAGTTAGTTTTTTGGCATGCCTTGGGTTAATTTGGGTTAGTTTTTGCTGGTTGCATTGCATGAATACAAATGCGTGAAGTGAAAAAACGTAAACAACATTGACGGGCGGGGCTAGTGTAACACACAGGCGACGTTTTTTAACTGGGGTTCTGTAAACTATCATCTCGCCGCTGTCAAAGTTCACAGAATTAAAAATATGAGTTGGTACACTAAGGGCCAATTCAATGAAATCGTCATATCAAAAGCGAGCCGAGGACGCAACGTGACGGTAAAAAAGTGTAAGGGGTATTGAGGCAATAAGAGCCGAGTTTGACACGATTTACTTTGATCAAAGCGCTATTGGGAACATAGAGTAGAATTTCCCGCTTAGTAAGTAAGGAATGGAGGAATTTAAATAATGAAATATGTTTTCAGTACAATTTTGAAAAACATATATTGTGAAGTCACAAAAAAAGATGAAAAGGTAAAGGCTTTATTCAGCATATTTTTAAAAAATTACGGTAAATACGATTGCATATTTAAATAAAATTTGTAAAATATATTATTTTTTACTTCAAGAATGAAATTTAATACTCCGTGTAAAAATTTTTATTTTAATTTATTTTGGGTGTAGTTCATCCCCATCATAGTTTTGCAAAACTTTACAAATTATTTTCCCTACATTTTAGCAATTTCGATATTTCGTTAATTTAGCACAAAATTTAAAGTAATAGACTTTTAGATAAACCTATATTTGCACCCATTTTACATTATTTTGCAAATGCACAAAATCTGATTAAAAGTTACCTTTTTTAGAAGTATTTAAATACACAGAAAAAAGCATCATGCGCAGACAAATATATCGTGTAGTTGACCTAAGTACCTGTTTAATTAAATTTATCAGGAATGATTTGAATTAACGAATTTCGCTTATTTGATATCAATCTATCACATGTTTGAACAAAACTGTTGGAATGAAAAGGTCGAATTTCTTAAATCAAATAATTTATATTAATCAATTTATCATAATTTGGCTTAAATGCGTCAATGAATAGCCGAAATCCAGAAATTTGTATGCAATTTTAGAGTTCAAAGAACTATTTAAAATATTTGCCCCAATCCTACTGAAGGCTAATCGAATATAATAAGTGTTTGTTACAAGATTCCCCGTACTCGGCGTACGATTTTAATATGTTTAGTTCATCATGATGTTTAGGGGTGCATGCAGCTCCATCCATATTATTCACTGGTGTGTCCCGTTTAAATAATAAGGAAACAAGTGGGTACGGAGGAAATTTTAATGCGTAACCTGTGACTTATCAACCTGAATAATGGACAAATTCCCGACTGTACGGTAAGTGCATACACACCTCTTTTTTTAAGCCTAAGGTACCAATAAGATAGATGGCCCATGGCATGGCATTATACAAAAAGCTTGTTTCGTGTAAAATTCAGGCGGGTGGATATGATATGATAAATTACAAAGCATAGAAGCTATTTTTTTTTAAATATTATGTTTTGCTTGTTTCGAAATGTTTCGATTACAAGGAAGTCGAATACAATAGGTAATTGTAATACGTACGCCGGAATATAGTTTCCATATGTATTATACAATACGAGAAAGGGTTGGGTTCAGTCAATATTTTATGTTTTTGTCTCAAATAAATATGTATTAGGAAGAACTCTGGTATTTTTAAATGAAATCTATACCTGTTTCGATTAGCTTTTTAAAGGATTAATTGAAATAAAGGAGTGGATTCAGTCAATCTTCTTTGTTTTTGTTTCAAATACATATGTATTAGGGAGAACTCTGGTATTTTTCAATGAAATATATACCCGTTTCCATTAAATTTTACTAATTGGTACCCCCTTATGTGCAAAAAACAAACATACGATCTTTCATTAAAACCAACGAAAATACTTTTAAGTAATTCCAGTAATTAGTAATTTTTTTTTACTAAAACTTTCGACACCCTGTATCGAAATATCGAAAACCTTTAGGATTTCGGTACATGTTTATATGACAAAGTCTAATTATTTTGACACTTGCTATTGGTTCTTAAAGTTTATTATCTCAAAGATCATTGTTTTAAGAACAGAAAATTGATATGGAAATCGTAGAGCTTCTAACAGATGCGCAGGTAGAAGTGTTGGTTAATGGCAACATTGGGGACAAGGTTTGTCTGAAAAGGGGGATTAAGAAGTTGCAAGTAAGTAGAAATGTATATCTTTTATGAGATAAAATCTTTTATTTTCATGCAGAAAATCAGATGTTCGTAATGTTGGCTGCCTACCCATATATTTATAAAAAAATCTTTCCAATCTAAAATTAGAATTTTATTTCAGGGAAATGGATCTTTAGAATCGCTAGAATCGTCTTCCTAACCTAAAGTAATCAAAATCAACGAAACTGTCACATCAGCTCCAGAAAATTAACTGAACTTTCGAATGGAAATCCCTTTTGCATTATGCATAATTTTTAACACCTGTTTAATTTATCATTTTCTCGATATTTTTATAGAAAAATAAATAGAATATATTTTTTATTATTATTTATTTATTTAATCATGTTTCAGTCAAATATGTATATACAGTCGATTTCATAAATATATTGGAAAATGTTTTAGGTGGTGTCAGTTGAATTTTAATATGTAATGAAAGTGTCATACAAATTTATGAAATTCTCTGTACATAGTAAATTCTATCATATTTAAATCAAATATACCCTAAATAAAACGTAAATCATGAAGTGGTTTTCGGAAACATTTATGTGATTGGGTTAAATACATGAACCGCTTTATTCATGTATCTCTTTATTTAGCACAAATTATCCATATATTTGGCACAAACGGTGGTATATTTGACTCAAACTTATGCCAGGACCTGGTTGAATATATGGGCTGTTTATTAAAACATCCATGTATTTAGGAAAGACTACAGATATATTTGAATCTAACCGTAGAATATTTAAACAAATTATGACACAAAAATATTAGAAATACTCAAGTCATTTACCGAAACATTTCCATGATTGGTTTGATAACGTGCGGTGGTTTTCTGAAATATATTTTTATTAAGGACACGACATCACAAGTTTCAGTTGCTGCTACCGACTGCAGAGTGAAGCTTATATATAATAATTGAGATAAATATTTTTGTATTTTCTAGTAATTATTTTGTGTAGTTGATTCAATTTTATTAATGATTGGCTTATATCAAATATATATTTAATTGGTTCATATATATTTTTATGTATTTTTATTTAATACAATAACTTCTTTTTTGTGTGTACTAGTAAGTATTTACAAATTCAAACAGTGCCCAGCTCTGGGTGCATACATCTCACAACAGTTGAACACATATTTATTGCTTTATACTTATTCCTATCCACAACTGGCCCAAAAAAAAAAGCCAAAATTCTCATTTGTCCTGAATTAAATGGGGTACAATTTTACGATAAAAAATACTTATCTGGGTCTAGAAACTTATTAGGGTTTCATTAAAAACTTTCAAAAAAGAACTGTCTGTAAAGCATCCTTATCAGTTTGTGAGGAAATTAAAAATTTGTCATAATTCCAGAGCGTAACCACAGGTTGAAGTCACTAAAGGTTTTATAGCAAATGTTGAACATGGTACACATTCAATCCCAAATTTAATGAAATATACGATTAACCAATTAATCTTTTCATCACCTCATCATTTATCACGGAATGAACTAGGAAACGGTAAGGTATGAACGTGTCAGCTTGCAAAGCCGAAGCGTAATTTAAGCTAGTTAACAAGATAAACAATGAGCTTAATGAACTGAGACGATTAGAATTCGTCTAAGATTGAAACTTACAACACGATGTTGTCGATGTTTATGGATGCTGAAATATTTTGGGCCTTTCATAGATCGTATCAGCAAAAACAGTCGTGTTAACCTTAGGTAGTAGCAAAAAATGAACCATACGGTAGTTCATGCACGTACGTTAATGAAAATAAGAATGTTGTGATATTTTATGATGCACGATAAGTTCTTATGACCAGGATGATGAGATTTGCAATTTTTTTGATATTTCATATATTCTTAGCCTTAGGTAAGTGGGGTGTGTCGAGGTTGACATGTCTATTTTCTCTTGTAACAGGCTATATGTGAGGAAATGCTTCTCGGCGAAGAGATTACTAATGCAATAAATTCACTTAAAACCTCAACATCGTACGATATTTATAAAATTGTCAATGTTAAGTTAAAACATATAACTTCTGAAATAGTGAAACATTTAACATACTTATTTAATGATGCATAAATAATGGTATGTTCCAAACTCCATAGTAGCCATCAGGGTAGTGGTTGTCTGTATAAATAAATTATCCAAATGGTGCGGATTAATTATTCAAATATTTGAAAAAGTTTTTGAGATCTTAATAATTGGATATAATGGTAAATAATGGGATGTATAAAAAATCAGTTCCTGGACCCTTACCGCTTATTGCATATAACAATGATCCATTTCTCATTTCTTTCACTATACACGAAAGTGCAGCATATATGTTTTGCAGATAATACATCTGTCTCATGCAATAGTAAAAATAGTGAACATTATTTAAAGTTGAATGCAAGTAAGAGCCAAAAGCTGATATGCTCAGCAGAACGCTACATTGTGAAAGGCAAGAATGCTAACACTTGCTCTAGAAATTATTTGGTAAACATGATACACTCTCTTTTAGTGATACACCTTGTTTTCCAAATATTCCCAAAGAAAGAAATCAGCTGGCCAGAAATCTGGGCTAAGTGCTGGCCAAAAAAAGGCCATATGTCCACAGCCAATGATTCTCAAATATGTTTGATAATTCCTATTATACCCTACAATAATTGAGGCCGTCAGCACAAAAGTGGCCTTGCCCTGGCAATCCTATCATGGGAATAATGTTTTTTTATGGTAGTAGCACACACACTAAAGGGAGAACCTATGGCGCTCGACGAGGGTGTGTGTGCGAAGCTGTTGATTGACACGGTTCTTGAATAGTTGTAGGTTGTAATTAGGGGGAAACAGATGTCCTGGGAGTGAGTTCCACAGTGATGCATAGTGATGAGCGAGACTGGTCTTAGTCTTGCAGAGAAGCAAGACCAAGACCAAGACCAAGACTAGCTCCAGGCATGCAAGACCAATACCAAGACCGAGCAGTGCAAGACTTATGCAAGACCGAGACCTAGTATTGCAGTCTTGCGGTCTTGCGTTTTTTTTCGTAATTTTTATTTGTTAACATATTGCTCTTAATTCTGGGATAGAAATTGTTGGGTCGAAATATGGAGAAAAAATTCCTATAAACGTTTGTAAATAATCATTTTGTTTGTGAGATGCATTCAGGGAAAGTTAGAACGTATCCACTATTTGACACGCCGCGCCGCATTGTATGTAAGTGAATAAGAATGTATTCAAGCAAAAAGAGCAGTAACATTTTTAAAGAAAATTATACTCATAATTACAAAAATCTAATTTGGATTTAAACAAATTACACAAATGTCTATACATTTCTCCGTTCTTGCATATAGACCGGGAGATAGTGACCTATTTTTTGATATGTTTTTGGCCAGTAAGCCCTTTGGAGGGTATAATAATACGCATATTCTGATGTTATAACGTGATAAATTGAAGCATCATCCTGGGTCGATGTCTTTGAGGACCTTGAAAACTATAAGAGATGAAAAATTGGTTAAATGGAAAACATTTAATTGCTAGTTCAATTCTGAATGAATTAATCTTAATGAATTTATAATTCATAATGAACATTATTTATCTTTTCATTTTCGACATGTTTTCAAAAAGTAAAAAAAAAATTAATTTTAAAAACGGCTTATTTTTTGTAATTTTTAAATTTTTGTTTGTACCTACTGTATGTTTTCGACAAAATGTAGTACAGAGTTCAACAGTCGTCCTTGTATTACGCTGAGTAATTTGGATATTGTTTTTAATTGTTCTTTGTTGTTTGTATAATGTGCATTGTAATCCGCAATATTATTTATTTTAATACTGTTATGAGATATGAATGTTAAGTGTAGGGAAGAAAAGCACAATTATTTTGGTAACTTTCATGAATTTTTGTTTTTCTTTTAACAAATAATACTGATTCGTATGACATACAAATGCATTACATATTTTATCATTGGAAATCCTTTCTGTTATTTCATTTCGTTAACTCGTTTTTTTTGTTTTGTGTGTTGTATTGTATTTTATTAAACAAATGTAGTACCTAAGAAAGGTTTTGTTTTTGGGCCTATGGCTCTTGTTTTTTTTTTATCAAATTGTAAGACTGAACTATATATTCTAAAAGTAGCTCCTCTTAACAGAGCTCCGATGATGAGTTAATATAATTCGAAACGTTGGCAAGAAATAATAATTGGTTTTCTTGATACTCGACCAATAATCTTACAAACACCACTTAAATTATACATTTTGGTCACCATCTGCACCGGTTTTTTGAAAATATCTCGACAACAAAAAAATATGGAAAACTTATTAAAGCAGCATTGAGCTAGAAATTAACTAGCATACAACTTTTCCCATTAAACCTATTTTCTAGCACTTATAGTTTTCAAGTTACTAATCCTATAATGAGTGAAAAAAAGTACACTTTACCACACTCGAGTAGATAAAATTGTTATCGAATTTGTCATTTGCTGAGAAATGCATAAAACTGATGTGCAGTTCTTCCTTGAGCAATAATAATTTTGGTTTATTTCAAAGCCCGCTAACGGGCGATCTTTATAGAAGGTCGTAAAATCCAGTGACTGATTTATATATATTTTCAAACTTATGAAATTTTATTATTGGAAAATGTTCTACTAAAAAATTGTCAGAATAACTGCGTGAGATTAACAACATTTACATTTTAACTCAATTATGGGCAACCATGTATTAAAAAATTAAATGCACGTTTAAATAAAATAGTTCTTGCGTTAACGCCGCAATTTATAACTGTAAATACACAGGATGTTTCAATATTACACAGAGATAAACTTAAACAAGTAATTCCTTAACTCAAAATGTTTTTTGAGTATTTCTGTTTAAAAAATAATACCTGATTTACTAGTTAAAATTTGTCGTTGTGGAACTTAATATTGAAAAACCAAAAATTTCATACTGGCAAATACTATCCCTTTCTTTAAACCTTTATTCACTTTAAAGGGCTTGAAAAACTTTTTTAATTTTCTTTGTAAATCGTCTCCAGTACAAATCTATGAAAAAAGCGCAAGACTTGCAAGAGTCTTGCAGCAAGACCAAGACCAAGACCAAGACCAAGACTAGGACCTGCAAGACCAAGGCCACTTATTAGACTGCAAGACCAAGCTAAGGCCATATATGCAAGACCAAGACCAAGACTAACCCGGTCTTGGTCTTCGTCTTGCATTTGCTCATCACAAGTGATGCAGTGCGTCAGACAAACGAGTTCTTGTAAAGCAATGTTCTAGGTTCCAGTTGTACGACGAACTGGTGCGCTCTTGCCGTCTGTCATACCTGTCTGACAGGCGTTGCCAGGGGCGGGATGAGGCGGGCCAAATCCTGGGAACATCTGCCGTGAAAGTATCTATAAAACAGGGACATCTCGGCCACATGTCTGCGCCGTTCCAGGATATCCAGATTCCGGGTAAACTCTGGGTCGCCGACAAGACTCACAGCTCTCTTCTGAATGAAATCTAGCAGATTTAGGGTGTGTTTTGGTGCAGCACCCCAGATGTGTGAGCAATATTCAAAGCACGGACTTATTTGCGTTTTGTAGAGCAAGAGAACTGCTGCGGTGTATCCAGTTTTTTGTTGCGAAATAGCGCACCAAGCTTTTGGGAGACTGATTTTGCGATGATAGCAACGTGGTCATGCCAGCACATATTGCTGTTGACCGAGACATCTAGCAGCCCGATTGACGAAGATGAAGGAATGGTGGATCCTGCCATAATGATGTCAGGTCCCGCCGTATTGGCCCTCTCGGTAAACGTAGCTGCTTGGGTCTTTGCTGCATTGAACTGGACCAAATTTCTGTCGTCCCAAGATGAACTTTCTCCAGGTCATGCTTAATTGCTGTAATATGCTCCTGTCTGCGGTGATAAGTCTCAGTCGCTGGTAAAGGATTTTCTAATCTAAATTGGGAGACAAGGGCACTGTCATCTGCAAAACTGTAAACAGAATTATTCGTTTCGGTCAGCAGGTTATTAATATAGATGAGGAACAGAATTGGTGAAAGTATTGCGCCGTGAGGCACGCCTGCGTTAATAGTGAATGTGTGTGAGATGTGTACATCAATTGCAAGGTGCAGAGATCAATTCTTAAGAAAACGGTTGCACTCGAGCTACTTTCGAATAAGATGGGTAAATCCCTTTTCCGTAAGACAGAAAAAAAAGCTTGAAAAAACGGGTGTTAGTTCATTGGCGCAGTTCTTTAGCATGATGGCAGGTATTCCGTCAGGTCCTGATGCCTTTTGCGTATCTAGTTCTTAAAGGATTTTACGAATATCACGGTGATGAAACTTGACTTCTGCCACGGTAGTGTTGATGTTCGATATGGTGGGGAGAGCCTTGCCTTGGGGACGTCTAAGGTAGAGTGCGATGAAAACATTTTAGCGAGCATGTTCGCTTTTTCGTTGGCTGTAGTCGCCGTGATGCCACGTTCATCTATCAAAGGTGGGAGAGGCGTTTTTGTAAAGTTATTACTTACTGCCTGATGGGTCGTTAGTGTCAAAGCAGACGTCGAGCCAAGGAAAATCTAAGTAGAACTCCCAAAGATCGTCCTAGTTTGCAGAATTGTAATGCCTGATTTTGCGAGGCAATGGTGGATCTTTCTGTAGAGATGGCAATTCACGAACCGTTGTAATAAGTTTGTAGTCGGAAGTACCTATTGGTGGACCAACTGTAATTGTGTACTGGTCAGGATTGGTGGTTAGAACAGAAACCAGAAGGGCGGCGAATTCGCCCCTCTCTGATATTCGAGTTGGTACGTCTCCAAGTTGAATAAGTCCGCAGCTGATGGCAAATTTTTCAGCTTCTCTACCTTCGTTGTCGGTCTTGTTGTGATATTTGAGCCAGTTGGTGTTGTGGGCATTGATGTCTCCCAGAACGATTATTTCTAAAATGGGGTGATCGTCCTGTATTGAGTCAAAAGTGGTAGCTAGTGCTGATAGGCTCTATCGCTCGGCGGGCGATAGAGACAACATATAAACTTGGTTAATCCCTTGGCGGTGAACTTGAGCCACATGACGTTAAGGTTGTTCGGTTCGAGTGTTTTCTCGCGATGACATGAAAGGTCGCTTTGGACAAAAAGGTATATTCCGAACCTATGTCTAAATCGGGTGTATATGTCGTAACCAGGATAGGGCTAGTTTACTGTTATTATTGTAGAACATACTTGTGTTTCTGTAAGAGCTAGTATGTGTGGTCTATTTGCTTGTAGATGTTGGTGTACCGAATTTATGTTTGTACTTAGGCCTCTTATGTTGCAGAAATCTATTCTAAATTGGTTCGGTATCTTTGCTGTCTGTGAAATACGGAATGAAGGGCTCCCAGAGCTACCCAGCCTTCGGAGATCCGAATGGTCGGTGAGTTTACTTCCGGAATATTTTGACCCTGGAAGCAACATCATGTCCATATATTCCTACTGTGGAACTCGGAACCACCAGCGCGGAAGCGGAACATGATTCGGAAAAACCACTTAGCGCCTCCCAGTTCTGGTGGGGTGGTCTTTCACTGGACGATGCGAGTAGGCGTATGCATCTACCACCTAGGGCCGCTTCCACTGGAAGCATCGGCCTCAGACTCATTTCTTTGGTGGTCCCTACTCTAGTCTGACAGGGGTGAGAATGGGGTTTGTTGAGTCACTCCCCAGTGATCAGCTCCAGACTTTTTACTTTGGTGTATTCCAGCCTGGAGGAGGACGATGAGGTTTGATGGGCAACATCTCGTGGCAACTCCTAATGGCAGGGGCGTCACTTCCCGTAATAAAACTGCTCTCACTAGTTTGACGTTCCGGCCTGCTAATACAATGCAGCCCCCTCATGTCAAAAACTGTCATTGATCACCTCCAGACTTTGTACTTCGGTGTTCTCCAGCCTGGGGGAGGGCGATGAGATTTGATGGGCCACATCCCGTGGCAACTAGGAATGGCGGGGGCGTCACTCCCCGTAATCAAACTGCTCTCACCAGTTTGACGTTCCTGCCTACTAATACAATGCAGCTCCTCTTGTCACAAACTGTCATTGATTTGCTACAGACTTTGTACTTCGGTCTTCTCCAGCCTGGGGGAAGACGATGGTATTTGATGAGCCACATCCCGTGGCAACTCGAAATGGCGGGGGCATCACTCCCCGTAATCAGTTTGACGTTCCTGCCTGGTAATACAATGCAGGCCCTCTTGTCACAAACTGTCATTGATCAGCTCCAGACTTTGTATTTCGATATTCTCCAGCTTGGGGGAGGACGATGAGATTTGATGGGCCTCATCTCGTGGCAACTAGGAATGGCGGGGACGTCACTCCCCATAATCAAGCTGCTCTCACCAGTTTGACGTTCCTGCCTGCTAATACAATGCAGCCCCTCTTGTCAGAAACTGTCATTGATTTGCTACAGACTTTATACTTCGGTGTTCTCCAGCCTGGGGGAGGACGGTCAGATTTGACGGGCCACATGACGTGGCAACTCGGAATGAGGGAGGTGTCACTCCCCGTAATCAAATTGCTCTCACCAGTTTGACGTTCCTGCCATTGGGTATTGAATTAATTAAATTTCTATGATTCTTGATCACACTAAAATTATGTGTATTAATAATTATGTTGACATATTAATACAAATTATGATTATTTTCTTAATTTAGTGTAGCATTTCATTAATTAAAAATAGATTTTCCTGTTATTTTGGTTTAGGCCACTTTTGCATTGAACGTTTTTAAGAAACGTAAAAACCATAAGATTGGATATTTTGTTTCGTTTATAAAAATCGTGGTAAATTGGTAGTATGTAATTAGTAAGCTTAAGTAATTTTTTTTGTTCATTTATTGCATTACCATTAGGATACAATGCATCTAAATTATTAATAATAATTAAATTTCGTTTTTTAAAATTCACTTGAAAAAAGTCAACTTTATCATCATTTGAAAATTATGAAGGGTTCATCTTTTTTACAACATAGCCACTTTATCCAAAGCCATTCTACCTTTGACTTTTCGGTAATATTTTTTTCTAATATTTTGGGGGAAAAAATCTTTGGTGATGTTTGTCATAATAAATGGTTTTCTTTTCCTAGCAGCCAAAATAATTTGTGTCCAATCTTGTGGTATAAAAATGTTCAGAAATGTTTTTTTCTTTTTGTATTAGCTCAAAGTCTTGACCATAGGGTAAGCAGAAATGTTCAGTCCACTCACAATGAATTTATTATCTATTTCTACTACTATATAATCAAGACTAGATACAATATGGTGGCATAAAGGTGAATGTTTGATATTGCGATTTTGATCACCACGATCAACTGAGAACATTGTCAGTTTTTACATTTCACAAAGTTTTTTATACAGTATAAAAGCTGAAAAACTATTTCTTGTGGCCCCCGAAAGGCAATAGTCTCATCCCATATGGACATAAAAACTTCGTCTGTAGTTGACAAAGTTGTCATGAGATCAAATAGCAGACATTTCCAATACCATTTTTGGCCAAAGAAGTATTTGCTTTCAAGTCTTTACGTGCACATTCTGCTTTTGTTAAGTGGATTTTCTTTTCCGCTTCAAAGTGGATCTTCTCTTCCTCATCTTCAGAAGCTCCTAATTTAACATTAAATGAATTACACCTTTTACACGAATCCGATATTGGAGGATGAAAACTTGAAGATTGAAATTTTGGTAATGAACGTTAACAAAAATACATTTTAAGGCAGGATTTTCAATATTTTTCTTTAAAGTAAATACAAAATGATAATATCTAAATTGAACGCAAAATATCTTCGATTTCTGTCTTATGTAAGGAATCTGATTCGTAAGATAGGAAAGACGTAATAATGTTTTTTTTTCTGGTTAATTTTTATTTTCGGCGTTTTATTTATTGAACTTGCTTTTCCCTTTTATCCACAGGAGGAGTGGAGACCACTGACTACATGTATAGATTTAAAAACTCGACTAATCCTGCCATCCGATAAACAAAAAGGATTTTTAAAAAACTTTTACAGAAAAGTATTTCTTTGCCTTCACCACTATGCAAATAATAGGGTCTTGTTTATTGTCGTCAAAAGCTTTCATTGTATCTACTATTTCTTCTAATGAAAATAAATAAAATGTGTACAAGTAAAAATTTCATAATGCATAATATCTGCTAAACAGCTTAACTTGTTGCTCTGGTGAAACGTTTAAATGTCATTCCGACTTACATCCACATAGACCAATTATAAATTTCTTTGCTCAAAAGTACCTAGTTTCCTTTATAATCGAGATATTTTTCTCCTTTATTCTGTTTCGCCTTCCTGTCATTATGTTCCCAATTTTTTCACTCTGAACCCCTTTTTGGCCGTAGTTCGTATACTCGTTGTCTCCGTTTCTAACGTTTACGACATACCAACATTTTCCTGGATATTTTTTGAGAAACCATCATCTAATAACACATTTTAAGTCAACTAAATCTGAGTCTTAGGTAGATATTCCGAGTCAGAATGTTCGTAATCATCTCCATCAGAATCAAATAATTCCGCAAGATTAGCAACTCCATTTACTTTCGCCTCATCCGTTTTTGTAAATTTAAATAATAATATTACAAGGACAATGACAATTTCATACATTTTATGTCATATTTTGAAAACTCATCCAATTTGAATCAAATGCCGATCGACAGGGACCTAGTTCGAAATTTTATGCTTAAAATTTTCGATAATCCACAATCACTCGAGGCTTTTTTGGAGATAGCTATCATTATCCAGATATCCAAGATGGCGCCTGAGAACGCGCGCGGACATGTATCGGAAGCTAAAATAAGCTATAAATCTTGTAAAACTAAATTATGTAGTAGTGTTGTGTGCGTGATATGTGGTAAAGCATGGCATAAATCATGTGCGACCCGAGATTGGGCCGACCAAGTCCTAATTATAGACGACACCCGGCTAAAATGCAACGAGCATGGTGATAATCAAAACATAACCTCAATAAACTACCAGCAAAAAGAAGAAATAATGGAAATAAAATACCTCAAGCAGTTATTAGATGAGATGAAATCTAAGAATGCAGTATTGGAAGAGAACAATAGATTATTACTTGAGAAGAATGATGAGCTAGAAAAAATAAATAAAAACAACACAAAAAAGGTGGAAAAAATTGTAAACAAAGAAATCAGTGTGACAGATGTAGAAGATGCGCAGTCAGCGGTAATAGCAATAGCCGACGTGAACGAAAAGCAATCCGAAAATGATAATATTGCAGTTAGTTCTTACGACCATTCGTGTGCAGTTAGTTCTAATGCACAACAAATCAGCCCAGGTGATGTGAATCGGAGGCCTTCGGGAAATCGGGAGAAGAAGCAAGACACCTTAACTTATTCACAATCTGTCAACAATCCTCGTCACAGAATAAATACAAAGGATGTTCAAAGAGCATTAGAAACTGTGCAGGGGACTATACATAAGCAATCCAAACATGCGAATAATGAAGAATGGCAATTCCAACAGACAAGGAAGTTAAAAAAACAAAACAAACCCGAAAGAATCAGTAAGACTTTGGGAACATCAAACGAAACATCAAATGGATTCAGAGAAGTCGAGAAACGTCTTTGGATCTATATATATATATAGAGTTCGGAGAGATGTCGATACACAGATAATAAATGATTATATTAAAAAGAAACAAGGGTACGAATCTGCCAATATACAGGTAAAAGAACTTCCAACAGAGCCAACTAAAAATAAGTGCTTCTTGGTCGTTGCACCTTTTGAAAAGAAAGATGAACTATACAGTCCTAGTTTTTGGCCCAAGGATGTGGGTATTAAAAGATATGACTTTAAAAAACAAATGAACTATAACCAATCTCAAATAGCTTTTTTATAAATACTGATACAACAGAATCCACAAAAGAAGATACAGTAGAATCCACTAGCTTTAAACCCAATGCCCCATCAAACACAGTCTGCAGAAAGATAGGTATCCAAACTCTTTTTCTTAATATTAGAAGTCTAACAAATAAATTGGATGAATTGGAAATACATATAGAAGACAAAAATTATGATATTATCTGTCTCTGTGAGCACTGGTTAGCCGAACCAACCATTGAGTGTTATAATCTACAAACCTTCAGCCTCGCAAATTCTGTCGCTCTGAGTCAAGGGGTGGAGGCGTCCTCATCTACACCAGGGATGAATTGAATGTTAAAAAGATACTAGCAGTAGACATTCTCTCAACAGAAAAACATTGTGAAGTTAGTGCAATTGAAATTAAGCATCTCAATATTGTAATTGTATGTATGTACAGATCTCCCAATGGTCAGCTAGAAATGTTTTTGAGTCTTTACAGAACATCTTTGACATTTTGTCTAATCAAAATAAGCCTATATTTATTTATGGTGACTTCAACATAAACATACTAACATCGGAACCAGCGTCTGTTGAATTTTCCCGAATAATTAACTCTTTTGGCTTTTCATTTTTTAGTGAATGAAGCCACCAGAATATCTAAAATCTCAAATAGCTGTTGTTTGGATAACTGCTTAACAAACAGACTAGATCTTTGTAAATATAATCTATTGGATACTTACATCAGCGAATATTAACTACGATAAGAAGATTCACTCTCCGCGGCAGCACGTCAACGGTATGTCTCCTTCCCCGCGCGAAAACTAGCATGATACTGGCATGTGACCTTTGGACCCGGCGCACACTGGTCAAATTTCTAGGAAAGCTGGCCATAGTAAGGTTTACCAGAAATAAGACATAGAAGTTATTAAGTATTACACGTTTAATATATCGTGTTTTTGACAAATAATTGTTGAATTTTTTGCTCATCATCTATATTTATATATAGGGAGTATCAATTATCACTAACGATAAAAATCATGTATAAAAATCATTTGTATGTTCTTAAATCGTTTTAAAAATGATTTTGAAAATTAAAAGCTCCTTCGCTGTAAAAAAAAGGGTTTTAAATTTTTAATTCGATGATCCAAATTTTGTTTTTGCAACGGTTAATTCAGGAGTCTCATGAGCAAAATGAATGTTAAGAGGACGCCAGAAATACGAGAGTTATCGCTATTTTTAAAAATTAATCTAATAGGGACGAAACTAGTATAAAATATAGAAGCATCAGTGCAGCTATTGTTCAAAAACACTTGCTTATATTCTGACTATCCCAAGGTAATATCAAAGCCGTATTTACATATTAAAACTAAATTATAAATTTTTATCTGCAAAGTATTTATTACCTCTCTTTATAATAACATCAGTCTTGCATCAGCAATAATGATTCTACCGAAACTTCAGCTTCAGTTTCACTTACTACTAGGGTTGCCGATTTAGAATCGATCTTTTGGAAGATCGATTTTTTTATGTTAAAAAAATCGATCTTTTGAATCGATTCTCTTTGGGTCGATTTAATCGAAGATCGATCTTTTTAAAAGCGATTTTAGTTTTTAGAATCGATACTTACAATTTTATAATTATGACTGATACTGATATTTTCGGGTTCCGGCCTCTTCAAAATTAATAAATTATTGAATGCAAATAATATGCGATACAGGCAAGGCAATCGGCAACATCGTAATCGCAAATTCGTAAGCACATTATTCCGGGAATCATCCGCGCGCTTTCGGGAGAATTCTAAAATGCTAAGCTAACTGTAATACTGTCACAGTTTATACCGTACCCGTACGGTATAAGCTGTGATACTGCATCGGTTATTGTACCGCGTGCATGCGTATGACGTATTTAGTAACCTAGCCATTATATAATTTTTTCTTTTATCATTGCGTTTCAATTGAGGGTGTTTCAGTGAGCCTATTCTGACATATTTTTTGAATTTTTCTTCGTCGTTAAACTGATAAAGACTGTTATTTCTCTATTTGTGATTGCTGTTTGCACTGTAAAGCTGGATTTATAGATTGACATAACATAAGCATAGCATATACATAGTATAGCATAAGCACATTACAAGAAATGGTCGATTTATAAAATGGGCTTGTGCTATGTTGCGCCTGAGCCGTAAATCGAAAATACTAACCTTACAAATTTCATAATTTTGTTTAAAATGTTTTAAAGAAGTATATTATAGAGTCTTATGTACATTAATTTATAAATCCTTACCGTTCTCAAAAAGAACAAGCACTCATAAAGCCAACACGCCAAATTTTATTGAACATCGCATATGTCATTCTCTCAAAAGGTAAATATTATTAAAATTCTGTGTTTTCATTGGTCGAACATAAGCACATAACATAAAAAGTTGAATATTGGTCAACTTCTTATGTCAAGCTTATGTTGTGTTTTATGTTATGTCGATCTATAAATTGCCTAACTTAAATATGAATGTTTAACTTCTTATGCTTATGCTATGCTTATGTTATGTCAATCTATAAATCCAGCTTAAGACATTTGAAACAATAGTCCAGTTATTGCTCGTTTTGTAAGCTACAGTGCAGCAGTATTTTAGTATAGGTAAGTTTGTTTTAAGTGCTTTTAATTATATTTTTAATAGAATAGTACCTATGTGGCGTAATACGTTGCACCTAATCATTAATATTATTGCATCGGAAATTCTTAAGTATTGTTATTAACTAACTAACAAACTAAAGATCGATTTTCTTAAAGTTCGATTTTACTATATCCGATTTAATCGCGAATCGATTCTGTTGCTTTCGATTTGGATCGATCCCAGGAATCGATACTTTTCATCATATTGGCAGGCGACCTTTGACGCGGCGGCCATAGACCAGCTCATCCTTTTGTCAGATTAATTTTCACGCCTAAATTTTATAGTCGAGTCAATATTCGATATAAGATAATATCGCTATTTTTTAGTTGTGTTGTATTACAAAATAGGAATGAAATATACAGTAAAAATATTGTGCGAAACCTTTAACCAATTTTAAAATCATCCAAAACGCCAAAATTTAATTAAATATTAAAAGATGGGACAAATTCGAGCAACATTTTCTTCTTTATGTCTTTTGTCAGAATATTAGTATTCGGAAATATGGTGAAATCATTAACACAAAATCAAAATCTTTTAAATATTAGTTATTACATACCTCAATAATAACCAATTAAAACCGTTAATAGATTTTTGAAACAGCCAGTTGAATACAAACTTTATCAAAATATTTATTTGGTGATAATAATAAAAAAAACCATAACGTAAGTTTGACAGGGCGCTGCAAATAATTCAGAAGATATCAATTGTGTTTTTCCAAAGCCAAATAGAGTATTAGAGTGCTATAAATAATTTCGTCATAAATTTGATTAAATATACCGCAAACGAAAATATCGTTTATGGCCAGCTTTTATTTAATTAAATTCAACCTGTGTGCGGCGAAGTTCGCCGATCGTTACCAGGCAACGAAGAAAATAAACGACGATTCCTTTGTAGCGCTCTCTTGCCATTAAGTGGGCCTTCTTGTCGTAGTTAATATTCGCTGCTTACATGTCGGACCATATGGCCCTAGTCAATAATTATAATAATCTCACAAATAATGCAAAAAAGCATGACACCGCTCTAATACAATTTAGACCCTATTGTGAACAAAATCTAATTTTATGCAATAATTTATTGCAGAGGGTTGACTGGTTCTTACTTCTAAATGCCCATGATGTTGATGATGCATTTGACATTTTCTTGAATAGATTCGTTTCAATCGTAGACAGTTGTTTCCCAAAAAAAAATAAAACCATACATAAGGCCAATAAAAATAAGAAATGGTTCAATAATGAATTAAAAAATTACAGGAATAATTTAAACCTTTTAACTGCCTATAATAGACAAGGTACTGATATTGATCTGTCGGGCTTAGTAAATATATTTAAAAAAGAGTATAAGAATAAAATAAATGAAGCCAAAAAAATTTTATTCAGATAAAATTCAAAATAGTTCAAACAAATCTAGGGCCATATGGAAGATCATTAATGCTCCTAAAAATAAAATAAAAAAAAATCTGAACTACATTACCTCAGAAGAGTTCAACGACTTTTTTGTTAATGTGTCGTGCACAGTCACAAAGAAACTTAAAAAGGGTGATGTTAATATTTCAGAACTAACATCTAAATTAATCCATAATAACCTTACTTTATTCCTGGACCCTGTCAGTCCCGATGAAATTAGGGCTATCTTAAAGGGCATGAGTAACAGCACAGCTTTGGATATATTTGGGTTAAGTAATAAAATCCTTAAACAACTAGGTGAAGGCATTGCATTACCACTAACAATCATTATAAATAAATGTTTCCTCTCTGGAATATTCCCAAAAAAGCTAAAAACCAGTAGAGTAATTCCTATATTTAAAAAAGGGGAAGTGGACGACCCAGAGAATTTCCGTCCGATTTCTTTGGTACCAATATTATCGAAGCCTATTGAAATAAGTATAAATAACAGACTAATAAACTTCTTAGAAAAAAGCAAATTACTTTCAGCAACTCAATTCGGCTTTAGAAAAGATAAATCCACAAGCGATGCCTTGAGGGAGCTGGTGGGACATGTGGTCAGGGCTTTTGAGGGAGGAGAGTCTGTCTCGGCAGTATTTTGTGATCTCTCAAAGGCCTTCGACTGTGTGTCTCACCAAATCCTTCTTAATAAGATCGAACATTATGGGCTCAGGGGAAAAAGCCATGAATTGATTACATCTTACCTATATGGCCGCTCTCAGATGGATGATTGTGAAGGGGTGTCTTCCTCCGCCTTGCCTATTACGGCAGGCGTACCTCAAGGATCAACATTAGGTCCTCTCTTGTTTCCTCTTTACGTAAATGAACTGCCAATGCATTCTCCAGAGGTAGTGACAGTGCAATATGCGGATGATACTACCCTCCTTCATAGTCACTAGTCACTCAAACGCGGCACAACTTCAAATAAAAGCACAAACTACTATTCAAAATTTACATAGCTGGTTTGCAAACAACAATCTCTTACTTAATCTCGACAAGACAGACACATTTTCTCTCTTAAAGAGCAAAATGATCAGAAACATGTTAAGTTTCTCGGTGTATATTTGGATAACAAATTAACTTGGAAAAACCATATCACACATTTGGGAAACAAATTGTCATCTACACTATATTTGCTGCGTAGGATTACGGAACTGGCTCCGTTTGAGGTGTCCAGGATGGCATACATGGGCTTATTTCAGTCAAAGATATGTTACTGTCTCTTATTTTGGGGAAATTCAACAGACTGGCATCAAATTTTTAAAATACAAAAAAACCGCTATGAGAATTAATGGGAAAAAAAGAGCT
Source organism: Pissodes strobi (assembly GCA_016904865.1). NCBI lineage: Eukaryota > Metazoa > Arthropoda > Insecta > Coleoptera > Curculionidae > Pissodes > Pissodes strobi. The sequence goes on from MU188887.1 coordinate 57,009, forward strand.
ATTGACAGCTGCCGGCCACTCTTTAAGCAGTATAAAATACTAACTATGCCAGGGCTTTTTATCTGTCAGTGCCTGGAATATGTTAAAAAGCATGCACTGGATTTTAATGCAGTCAATAGCCGACACAACTACAGTACAAGGTATGGAGAAAATTTGCTTTTACCACAACATAGGCTCTCACTAACACATAAAAGTTATATCAACATCGCAATAAAGCTTTTCAATTTCTTGCCAGCAGATATAAAATGCCTACAAGCATCTAAATTTAAACAAAGAATAAAGCAATTGATCATGGAGATCTGTCCTTACACTATTGAGGAGTTTCTAGCTTGTGATTTAGGGCCTTCACATCACAATATGTCATTGTTTCTTTGTCTTTATATTTTATATATACACAATAAGTGTTCTATGTCTTTATA
>MU188888.1:0-25224 GCA_016904865.1 Pissodes strobi
TGAGCAATATTCTAAGCACGGTCTTATTTGCGCTTTGTACAGCAAGAGCAACTGCTGCGGTGTATAGAGTTTTTTGTTGCGAAATAGTGCACCAAGCTTCTGGGACGCTGATTTTGCGATGTTAGCAACATGGTCATGCCATGACATATTGCTGTTGACCGACACACCCAGCAGCCCGATTGACGAGGATGAAGGAATGGTCGATCCTGCCATAATGATGTCAGGGCCCGCTGTATTGGCCCTCTTAGTAAACGTTGTTGCTTGGGTCTTTGCTGCATTGAACTGGACCAAATTTCGGTCGCCCCAAGTTTGAACTGTCTTCAGGTCTTGATTAATTGCTGTAATCTGCTCCTGTCTGCGGTGATGAGTCTCAGTCGCTGGTGGGGGTTTTTCTGATCTAAAGTGGGAGACAAGGGTACTGTCATCTGCAAAACTGTAAACAGGATTATTCGTTTCGATCAGCACCGTGTACATAACGCACGAAATTATTTTAATAAAGCAATCATATCACGAAAATATGCAAACAAGACACAAATTAAAAAGTAGAATTCATGAAAATAAAAGAGATTTTTTCCAAAAAGAAACCTCAAGCCTGAAATTTCAATTAGCTTCTAGTTCATCCACAATAATGTTCAATCAATTAACATACTGCATCTTGTCCATCCATTAAAGATTCAGAAAGCACATGTACATAACGCACGGAATTATTTTAATAAAGCAATCGTATCACAAAAATATACAAATAGGACACCAATTCAAAAGTAGAATTCAAGAATATAAAAGAGAACTTTACACTTCAAGCTTTAAATTTCAATTACCTTCTAGTTCATTCACAATAATGTTCATTCAATAAATATACTGTATCTTGTCAATCCATCAAAGATTCAGAAAGCACTTGTACATCACTTCAACCTCAGATTTGAGATGGGTTCTAGTTCATCAAGGATAATGTTCATGCAATATTGCATCTTGTCATTCCATTAAAGATCCTGAAAGCACTTGTACATAACGCACACAATTATTTTAATAAAACAGTCGTCTTTTATAAATATGCAAACATGACACAAATTCAAAAGTGCAATCGAAAAAATAACACAGATTATTTGGAAAACATAAGTTAAAACATTATACTTTAAATATCAAATAGCTTCTAGTTCATCAACAGTACGGTTTATACAATAAACATATTGCATCAATTTTCAATCCATTAAAGATGCAGGAAGTACATGTACATAACGCACACAAATATTTTAGTAAAAAATCATATCTTATAAATATGCAAGCATGCCACAAATTAGAAAATAGAATTCAAGAAAATAAAAGAGATTTCTTCAAAAACAAAATTCCAAACTTTAAACTACAAACCTCAAGTTCTAAATAGCTTTCAGTTCATCAAAAATAATGTTTATACAATAAACGTATTGCATCTTGTTAACCCATTGAAGATCCAGAAAGTACTTATACATAACGCATAGAATTACTTTAATCAAACAGTCTTATCCTATAAATATGAATTAGCCCGTTTCCACTAATCCATCAATTGCGTAGAAAATGCGTTGCATTAAGAAAGTTTTCACTTTTTTTCATATAAAGACACGTTTTTAAGTGGGAAATTCTTTATTGAGTTATTTAACTTATATTTCAGAATAAATGGGCTTATAACGCGGCGCAGCCTGACTGATAGAGTGTCTGCAAATTGAGATTGATAAATATTCTAGACACCGTGTAACATAAAATATTCTGTATATATAGCCGTTAGATAGACTTAAAAGCTAAACCTATTTTTTAAACCCCAGTTTACATGATCCGCGAAAAGGTAGAAGCATCATGATATATTTTTATTTTCCCTTGTAGAGAACATATAAATTAAAACCAGCAAATTGAGCCATATGAAAGGACCGTTAATAGTACAGTATAATTTAAGAACGTCAATGGTATGTTCTATTTCTCTTATTGATGAAAATTAACACAGTTTTAATTTCAGGCTGCCTAAGTGTGCATACATGCCGCATCAGCATAGCTTTCAGCTTTCAGCGGCTACTCTTTCGACATCATATGTAACAACCTTCAAATTATGATGACGAAAAACTGATAATGATCTGAGTACGACTTGAATCTATCCAATGAAAATATCAGCATTATTAAGGTTACTATTATCTATCTACATTCGCGCAAAGTATATCAAACATTCTATCAAGCGCCTAAGCATTACTGTGACTGTGATGCCATTTTAGAGTTCTTTTCAGATATCTGGATAAACTGCATAAAAATGTGATAAGGAGAGCAAAATAGAACTGTCTGTTACCGAGCTCGGCGTTAAAAATGTCGAATGTGCATTTTGATATGCAAATTTTCATACGACGAGGAATTCATATTTTTAGTACGAAATAAAATATTAAAATGTCGCTTTATTTGCAGGAATATCATAAATGGATTTTATTGAATATTTGATGAGAATCTTGACAATACAAGATTATTTCCAATAGATTTAAAAAAATATATATTAATGTAGGATATTTTAGAAGTTACTTTACTATATGAAGAGCGAATTTATATTAGGTTAATGAATATTTGGAAAATAATTTTGGACATTAATTCTTGTAAAATCGATAAATCCTATTGTAGCTTCAGCGTTGGCATAATTAATTATAAGATTGCTTATAAGCGGAATAGTAAGGCAATGATTAGATTAAAATTTAGAGCTTTCAATAATCATTATATTCATCAGTGCGCTGCAAAGAGAAGAAAGAGCACAGTTACATATCTTCCGCTAAAAGAATAATCAAATATTAAAATGGCAATATCGGTTTTCCTTCTTTTTTAATGAGGCGTAACGTAAAGTACTTTTATAATAAATAATAAATGAATGACAACATATATTGCCCAGTTACTGCTAGGATTTATATAAAAATCAAATTAAACATAACATTAATTCCAAAAAGATAATATTTTGACTAAATAATTCTTAAATCTGGTGAAATACATCACAAGCATCACAATCAAGGCCATTTCACAATATACATAGCTTATCAACAAAAGAAATAATTTGCTCTATGACATAATTTGATCCTTGTGAAACATTAATTTCTATTTTTGAGAGTATAAATATGAAAGGCATCAATATATTTATTTAAGATTTTATATTGTCACGCAATGCTTTTATTCCGTGATGCCACGCCTTGATTAGCTTGCAGGAGAGTACCTTAGATCCGGAATCGCTCTACGTCAGGTGAGAAGAGATGAGCACTTCGGATAAACAATAACAATGTATATTGGTCAAACTTAACGAGAAAAGATTAACAATGTTTATCGGTCAGAAATGTTGATAAGATTATATTATACCCAAGTACTAAGGTGCGCATAAACTTTCTCGATTGAGGTATATTTATGAATTATTTAAAAGTCTTTGGTCACTGTTTTATAAATATAGTTTTCTTAAGAGTTTGTGTTGTGTTTCATTTTTAGTTAGCTTGGGTTCGATTCACTTAAATTTCCACTTAGAGTTTGCACTTAAAGTTTGCCATTGAACTTCACTGATTTTTACTTTGAAAATTATCCTTTAATAAATCTGTAGATTCGACTTGTTATACTGAGGGAATATAACCTCCGAGTCCGCGAGAAATGTGCTCGAGCAAGACGACTCAGATAAGGGAATTGAGCCCGCGCGCAATGTGCTCGAGCAAGAAGACTCAGGTAGGGAATTGAGTCTGCGGGCAATGAGCTCGAGCAAGACAACTCAAGTTTTAGGTGAGATACAAAGTCTGGCGAACTGAAGGTTCGCTAGCGTATTTATATCATAAAATCTGTTGAGCGTTGGATGTTTAAGGTTGATAATCGCTCGCGTTGTTTATAGTTTGCCTTTAATATTTATATAATAAGTTCCAAGTTCAAGTTCAAACTTGTTTAGTACTAATTTTTATTCACTAATCTCAAATAGTGTGTATTTTTGTCTCACTTTATTTTTTTTTGCTGGAAAAGTAGGTCCTATTTAAAATGAAAGTTCATTTTAAATGGACCTACTTTTCCAGCAAAAAAAATAAAGAGCAACAAAAATACATAATATTTGAAATTAGTGCATAAAAATTAGTACTAAACAACTTTTCCTAATTAAATTTGACGTTATCTGTTTAAATAAAGGTACTTTATTTAAGAACATTTCTAAACTTTTAATTATAACACGCGTTGTATAATAGCAACTTGAGTAATATTTTGTACAGTGGTATTTTGGTCCATGCAGGACTTGATTCCCAAATATGAGAGATTTTTTGGACCATATGTCCTCTTGTAACACCTATTCTGGGACACGCTGTATATACAACGTAATATGACGATCATATCACAGATGGATATTCCAGAACATATCTGACAATAGGATAATTAGATACGGTTTTTACAACAAATCCTACCATCATAAAACATCCATTACCAGCGTATTCAATGCATGGGTTAAGGAATCCATTATCACTCCCTAATCCTGAATCAAAACCCATAGTGTATCGAAAATCTATGTTGTTTTTCTTATTAAAGCAGGTTATATCAATATTCAGCATTATTTTATTAATACTATACCAGTTCATGAACTCTGAGAGATCATTCTGCAGTTCTACACAATTATTTTCATTTTCAATCTTTTTATATATCATTGATAGAATAGAATGAGTGATTGACCGCGGAAAATACGCACTGAGAGTTTTTCCAGATATCGAGGACGCGTATGACAACACGTGTTTCCAATCGATCTCCTAAGCCATGAACGAGCGTGGGACTGATCCCTCCACTATAGGGTGAGTAAGGGCTATGCTATCAAGGCGAACAGTCAAAGTGAAAAGCAGCGACTCTGGGGTGGCGAGGGTAGCCAAAGATTCTCCCTAAGATGTGGTTTTGCCGCCCCTCCTTTGATGTGTAGTAGTAGACAGCTCACTGCAGGAGATACATGAGGTCGGGTTTTATACTCAAGTATATACGTAGGATCTGATTATCATTACTGATGGCCGGGACATTGATCATACACAGAGAGACTCAAGCAACGAGCACTTCATCTAGTAGAGAAATGCTGACAGGGGAGGGGCTCAGGATCATTCCACGCAGGCCGAATTAATACTCCTTAGGTGGATGCCCGGGTTGGGAAAAATCTTTCCGGTAATCAACCTATTGGGTCGGAATTTGAGCTACAAAAGGTCAACCAACAAAGCATATCGAGGTCATACTCCACTCTAAGTTAGCCTGGAAGAGCAGGTTAACAGCTGCATTAAGAAGGCGAATAATGCTCTAAGACGTTTTGGAAGCATGCGGGGCCTACAGCCGAGAATGTTCCACTGGATTTATCCGGTTGTAGTTCGCCCCATTATCGTCTACGGGCCATCATATAGTGGACCGGTAGACAAGGGGCCACGTCTAAGGCATAGTTGGATAGAGCCAGAGACCAGCTTGCGTGGGAATCACAGTATTGTTATTCATACAGACTGAAAGGGCTCGGTTATTTAAGAGACAATAAGAGCCCGAGGGAATGTATAAGGGTCTAGAGGAGGGCGGCGAAAGGATATTCGGAATTCTTAATGAGGATTGACAATATACTACCCACCTTCTGATCAAGTAGATCCCTCAGATTTCAGAAAGGAGAGTGATGCTGGAGCGGGTATGTATGGTGAACCCACAGGGATGAAATTTGCAGAAGGTGATCCAATATCTTTAAAATGTATCATACTAGGAATTTATTTTACTTTCACAATATTGTTGCTATTATCCGCTGTAGAATTATGCAATCCTTTTAAAACCATTGTATTTGATATGGATGTTGATATAACGGGCTCATACATTTTGCCAGCGCATTCTTGTCAGATCTTTTCTCCGCTATAAACGTATTAATTTTTTTTCTTACTACAACTGTTACTTCCAATAATGTTTGTTTCACACAGACGTCTTCGGTATTGGCGTTGGTGGATTATTGACTAATGATGGAATGATTTGTTACACCTGAACATATAGGTGCTAAAACCTTTACGGGAGCGTCCAGCTTTTGCTCGTGGGACCTGTGCAATTGTTTTTGAGACCGAGATGTATGGGACACTGTCAACAATATCAACGAGCCTTTAGAGGGAAAGGTAACATTTGCTGGGCAAGTAGAGCTGCTCTGACAGCTTTTGATTGGTTAATTCTGCGCGGGTGTCTTAGAGTAGAGATGTCTTGCAAACTTTAGCCGGGCATAATAGGGCCAATACTGTAATGGTTCCAGGAGACTCCAATGGGACATGAGCCTATAGTAGGTATGTAATATAGTACGGCAGCCGCCATCCTGAGGAATGCAATGAATGTGCGGACCAAGGATCTATTGGCAGACCCAGGAATAAAGCAGCTGCTACTCTTGGACGACCTAGCGTCTTGTAGGGTGGGGGTTTTTCTGGTTCCGAAGTAGGAGAACATGAGGCTTGTAATAGATCTCCTCACAGGGCACTGTCGCTTGAACAAGCACGCGATTCCTCGACCTTAAATGGAGGTCGAGGAATCATCCATAATGGCCTTGCCGACTATATCCAGAGCTGACTAACACAAGAGAGGTGCCTTTTCTTCATTAGGGAGACTGGACTACCGGGTTGAATTGGTATATAATTAATTACGTGCAAGAGATCTTTGATCTGCGTTTCAATTCATTCATCCATTCATATCTTTAGGTCATCAGCAAGCAACAACATTTTAAAATATTTAAGACAGATCGTTGACAAAATATTTAACGTACTGGCACAGCTTTTTCAATACACTGGTGTGTATCTGATGTAACATGAATTTCATTCGATACATAATTCTAAAAGTTCGGATTCCGAACCTTCGGCAAAATGCGCTGAATCACAATTTTATACGAAAACACAATTTTGCGTTTCCCTAACCATTTTAGCATTATCAGGGGATTATTTACTTTTAATTACTTTCTGACCTGAGTCGAAGTTTTCTAAAAGTCAAAACCTCGAGGCAATGACCAAATGCGGCATCGGAGAAACACTACAATCTTCCACTAGAACTGATACTAGGGATCTTTTACTAATAGAACTAGATCTCACTTATCCCTATCCATGCCATGCTATTAAGTTACTTTCCTCGAAAGTGCACAAAATATATTTCTTAAATAATTTAATCGTAATGTATTTATTATATGATTTGTCAATAGGAGACTTAAATTTAATTTTAGGCTTATTATGTCTCGTTAAATGATTTCGTGGCATATTTGAACAATATAATTCACATTCACATTTTAAAATAGCTCGATTTTCTATTTTGAAGGTTAATTAAATCAATAGGTTAGCTTAATCTGCAATCAACATGTTTCAAGACCTGCCATTTTGCCGAAAAAGCTAAAGTTACACTGTATAGTAATAAGATGATAATTAACCAAATATTTCGCCTTAAATAAAAGTACGCCAATAAAAGTTCATCTTTTATCACTGTAGATATACATAAAGATATATTTTATGTCTAAGCCTTATTCCTATCAAGCAGATCAACTTCGACTATCCACATTATCCGCATACGTTGAGTCTTGTAAAATAAAATCTATAAAACTGCTCGTTCGCTCGAAAATTATCAACTGCAAACATATCAAACGGCGAAAATGCGTTTTAAAGTTCGAGTCGATATTGCTTGATGGCATAAATCCATGAGCTTAATAACAATTTGAAACTAATTCTTTTTTATCGCTACTCGTAAAAGGTTTGAATGCTACAAAGTTGTATCAACGTTCGCGTGTAATAGGCCAGGCGTTTTTTAGAGGAAATGTCTAAAACTTTTGCGCCAGTAAATGTTTGCCCAGAAATGTACTCAAAGGGTTACAAATATATTTCAAATCCATATATTTTGTGGTTACAATTTATTTATAGGTATAATGAAAAAGTCACCAATTTGTTACAATTCAACTGCGCTTTAATCCGCGTTTGTTAATTGTAATTTAATTTACCAAAAAGAAACTTTATAAGCTACTCAGGGTCTATAGGTGCAGAACGTGCTATTTATATTTATTCCCGAGCAATGGAGCTGTGCCAGAGTGCAAAATTTAAACAAACAATGGGTTTATTTTAATCTACCTCTGACAAAGTTTAAATGGGAAATAAAATTATGATGGAATAATCTTGGTGATCTCTGTACCATGGTTCACTAGCTTGAAGGTTCTCCGTGCTGCTCGAGGCAGTGAAAGGATTCACCAGGAATTTCAACTGATCTGTCTTAATTTGGCGGGAAACGAAGAAAAGAGTAAAAATAACCCCAAAGCTATTACGCTGGAAAATATGAAAACATGCCGAAAAGAAGATGTGTTCAACATTTGTTTTTGAACGGTTATATTTTTAATAGAATAGTAGACTTAATTAATAATTAAATTAATTTTATAAAATAAGTAAATGTGAGATAAGGCTAAAGACAAATTCAGTAAAAGTTACAAAGGCCAATATTAAACCTACGATCAAGTTTCTACCAACACGCAAAATTGTCTTCAGAAGGCACTCTTTTATATTAAAAAAAACAAGTACATGTAGGTTTAAGGATAACTAAATAAGATTACCTCTTATAAGATTATATAAGACGGATTAGTTAAATCTACGATTGTTACCATCCCGAAGAAAACAAACCCAAAAAGACTTTTGCTTCTTCTTCGGTCGAGTCAACAGGCGTTTTGTAGCGGCTCCCTTGTCGCCATTTTGGGTGAACACCTGGCTGTCATTCAGTGACTGATGTTTCTTCTCGAGGAAGAATCAGGTGCCCTAGCTAGAAGAAACCTCCATTCACGCTGATATCCAGGCCGAGGAAAACCGGATGTTCCCGTGGGACCATTTCTGTCTGTGCCTCCAAAGAGTCACTCACTTTACGTGCTCGACACCTTGAACTGTGAAAAATACAGAGCCACTGAGCCAGCATTCCTTTCAGTTTGTTATACGGACTATATACCACAAGAGTCCTTAAATGCATCCGTCTGGATCCACGTGGATTGAGAGAGGCTAAATGGAACAGTGGACTATGACTGACGTCAGATGCCCTTAGTTGGGTGGTCCGAAGCATATCAAACCATGTTTCTGGGTGAATGCCGTTCAGCGAAGCCCACACGTAAAGCAGCAACAGCAAACCCCAAAAATTGTCAAGACTACATACTTATAAGCTTGATGAGCCACGTGCTAAAAGCGTTTCTTCGAGTGATTCATTGTGTGTGAACATAATGAGTGGTGACACACAGTTCAGATTTAGCAAGCGACTTGGCGCTCTTTTCAATAAAATTACTTGTGTAAAAATGCTATGACAAAAGGCAAAATTTTATCATCTGCTTTATTGACTATTAGAGAGTTTCATAACGTAAAGCACGATCCCTTGATGGGAAAAATTACAGGAGATATATGGTATAGATGATAAAGATATCAGAATAATAAAGTAAATCTATTGGCAACAGTTAGCTGAAAATAACAAAAATAAATGTCATCTGTTGGTGAAACACCCCAACATGTGTATTAATATGTCGTTTTTCTCCGGACAGTTTGGTGATAACACCCTGTTAGTTCGTAGTATGGATGAGCCATAATTAAACTCCGAATAGATTTTTTTTACCCCAGGTACAGCAATTTGTGCATTGGAAGCATTATATTTCAGTTACTCCTTAGTCCTAACCTGAATGTCGGTGCTGGAAAGCAAGTTGTCACTCGCCGTCAAGGAAACCGTTTTTAAACGTTTAAATTTAATATATCTTTGTCTCCGTCAATGTTGTGTCAACAACAATATGCCAAATAAAGAAAGAGCATTTCTTTACTCTCTCAAATGCGATAATGGGCTCGCCTACGCCGTTCCCGCTTTCCTATCCACTTCTAGAGAAATTAGTTTTAGTGCAGCACAATCGTTCACTCGTAAAGTATCTACCTAGTCGTAGCTCTGGTTGGCGCCAAGATATTGGGCAGTTTTCTCATTTAGTCTGCACAGATATTTAGAAAATATCTGCTGTACTCTGTTCTCCTTGTCCAAGCTTGGATAAGGAATTCTCTTGGGCGTTTTTACGTATTTTCCCAAAACACGATAGCGTCCCTCCTGTTGATGAAGATTCAAGAAGTTAATGGCGTTTGGAAATTTATAGTTAGACAAATCTGTTTCTGTAGTCGACATTCAACTCAAATGTTCGAACTCTTATATTCCTAGTGAAGTTAATTTGAGAAAATTGCAGTAGCAAAGTAACAAGGTATTTTGTGTGAACGGAAAGGCAGTTAGTTGAATTAAAAGAACGTTGACTAAATTCAGTAAAGAAAGAAGTTGATGTTAAATTAAATAATCAAGAAGTTTTGTTAGACATTTACTCGTAGTTAACCTAATGTACAGTATTTAGTTTCATGTGTGAAAGGATGAATGCATGAAAGTAATTAGAAAACATTTTGTATATTGGTCATATTTAATGCAAATTAAATCCTGCATTATTAAAGTACGTAATACCTAAAATACATGTTTCAATTCACACCCTATGGACCGAACCCCACCTACCTATGGTAATACAGTTCGCTAATTAAAGTGGTCAATTATAAAGTTAATTACCACCCCCCCAATAAGCAATAAACGTTATGCAGATGACCTCGCAATCTTAGCTAAATTCCTTGAAGACCTTCAGTAAATACTAAATGAACACAACGAATTCGATGAATGGTTCAGGCTACTAGTATTTAATAATACCAAAACAAAAATTATAGTAGGCATCCTCTTCCTCCTCTTAACATCAACGGAGAAAAGAAACAACCTTCTTTAAACTTTAGAATCTACTTCTTCAGAGAAATACGCTACTATACCCCCGAATACATGTGGTGGAATGTTATGCATAGCTTATTGTAATGCATGGTGTTGAAACTTGGTATTAGATGCTGAATGGGATTGAGTCTTTTGAGTCGTGGACGTTGCACCGACCGTTGGCTGCAGTAGGTATAAAGGACAGCCATCAAACCAAATTAGGGATACTATTTAGGGATACTATTTAGGGATACTATATCATTATCCCCCTACCTAACTTCATACCGTTAGTCCCCCCACCTAACCTCACATTACAAGTCCCCCTACCTATTTTCAAACCAAATATCCCCCCACCAAACCAATTAACTCCACCCCTACTAATTTAGCCCCGCCCACTTCCCACTCTTATCCCCACCTACTTTCGAATGAATAAAAACGCTCACACGATCTCAACGATTAGTATTAAGCTGTCTGCGGTCAGAGTAACTACTAAAGATGTTTCAGTGTAGTGATTGTAATAAGTTCTTTACCCATAGACCAAATTTATATAGACATAAAAAGCAATCATGTCCTTTTCGTCCATCCTGTTCTGATGTGCAGTTGCCTGTTCATAAAGAAGCAAAAAAGAGAAAAGCAGATGTTCAACTAAGTAATCAACCAGCAAAGAAACCTAGAGTCGATGATAGTGTAGTGCATCCTCCGATACCCAAACTTACCCTTTCGCGATGTCAAGACTGTGACACGTGGTACATCAAAAAGAAACTTAGTGCCCATTTAAGATCAAACACTCATAAAAATGAAATAACGAAGAAAAACAATGAAAATGTGAAAATTCTAACATCGGCTTTTAAAAACAGGATTATATCGTACATGTTGCTTCCATCGAAAAAGTTTGTAGATATTGATGAATTTTTTACTGAAATTAAGCAAAAGTTTATTCACCTAATATCTGAACAACTGATAAAACATAAATCCGTTAAGATTAATGTAGAATTATTTGGACAATTCCTATTACAATCTAAGGAAACCATGGAAACCAAATCATTTAATACTAAGAATAGGATTATTACAACAACAACAGATCTTAGTAATATATATGATGATTTTTTAACTATAATCAAGGAAAAAGTGTCAACATTTGCAGAAAATGGTTCAGGATGGGCTTTGGAGAAAATATTACGATTAGAAGTCAATGTGAATAAATATAACCCAATGCGTGCATCCTCATATATTCCTTTACCAAAACAGATTGCAAATAAGAGAGCCATAATCAATGTTAAAAATCAGGATCAGTACTGTTTTGGATGGAGTGTTATAAGTGCTTTGTTTCCTGCTTACACACATGTTGATAGAACAAATTCATATCCCAATTTCTTCGAACATCTAAATTTTGAAGGAGTAGACTTCCCAGTGAAATTAAAGGATATCGAAAAGTTTGAAGTGCTAAATCAAATATCAGTGAATGTTTACGGATTAGAAACTGTTTATGAAGATAATAAATTAAAATATGAAGTAGTGGGCCCGCTGCATTATACTACTAGAAAACTTCCAACACATGTGAATTTGCTTCTAGTTAGTGATGGTAAGAACAATCATTACTGTTGGATTAAGGATATGTCTAGATTAATATCATCACAAATTAATAACACGTCTTATAGAAAACATTTCTGTGATGGTTGTTTGATTTATTTTACTTCCAAAGAAAAATTAGACATTCACCAATTGAATGATTGTAATCATTTGTTTACAAAAATTCCAACCAATGAAATAAAAGTTAATAAATATGGACAAAATGTTCCAGAAAATATTCTTCAGTTTGAAAATTTCCAAAGACAGTTAAAGGTTCCGTTCGTAATATATGCTGATTTTGAATGTTTTTTAAAACCTTTACAATATGAAGAACCAATAAATGATATGGATTCTTATACCAGAAATACTTTCAAACATGTACCATATGCTTTTGCTTATTTCATTAAATGTTCATATGATGATTCTTTATCAGTAGTAGATCACTATTTTGGTCTTGATGCAGCTGATGAATTTTGTAAACGAATTGAAGGTCATGTTCATCGAATTTATAATAATCATTTAAAACATGTGATTCCAATGCTTCCTTTAACTAATGAGGAAAAATTAGATTTCAAGAATTCTACTAGTTGTCATATTTGTAATGAAAAATTTAAGCCTGGGGATGAAAAAGTAAGGGATCATGATCATTTAACAGGGAAATTCCGAGGTGCAGCGCATAGTATATGTAACTTAAACTTTCAAATTCCGAATTTTATTCCTATATTCTTCCATAATCTAACCGGTTACGATTCCCACCTGTTTATTAAACAACTTTGTTGTGAAGAAGATAGCGTAGATGTTTTAGCACAAACTAAAGAAAAATACATTTCATTTTCAAAATCAATTTTGGTTGATAAAAAAGAACAGCCGGATAAAAAAATAAAAAATATTTTTTTCAAAATCAGATTTTTAGACTCTTTTCGCTTTGCTGGTACTTCATTAGAAAAACTTGGTGAGAGTTTAGAACCTAATCAATGTATAGAAATTAATAAATGTTTTCAAGATCCAACTAAATCAAACGAAATTAGAAAAAAAGGAGTGTATCCATATTCTTACGTAGATTCTATGGATAAGTTATATGAAAATCAATTACCGAGTATTGAACACTTTTACGATAAATTAAAAGATGAACCGTTAGATCCTTCAGATTATCAACGAGCAATAAAAATTTGGAACTTATTTAATTGTAAAAATTTGATGGATTACACTAAAATTTATTTATTATCTGACATTCTCATATTAACCGATTTCTTTGAAGCATTTCGAAATGTATCCCTTAACATTTACAAATTAGATCCTGCGCAATATTATACTTCCCCAGGTTTAAGTTGGGATGCCATGTTAAAATATACTAGCGTAAAATTAGAATTGCTAACTGATATCGATATGTTACATTTCTTTAAAAATAATGTTAGAGGTGGTATATGTCATTGCAGTGTTCGAAAAGCTGAAGCCAATAACTCGTTTCTTCCAAATTTTGATTACGCGAAACCTACTTCATATATAATGTACTTAGATGCCACTAACTTGTATGGACACAGTATGAGTCAATGTTTACCTATAAGTGAATTTAGTTGGATGACAGAAACAGAAATAGAGTCTTTAGATTTATTATCAATACCAGACGATGCTGAGTACGGTTACGTATTCGAGGTAGATATGAAATATCCTTCAAATTTACATGAAAAACATAATGAACTACCTTTTTTGGCAGAAAATATTTGTCCGCCTAATTCCAAACATAAAAAATTGATTTGTAATTTAAATAATAAAGAAAAATACATTATTCATTATCGAAACCTTAAACAAGCCTTGCAAAATGGATTAAAATTAACGAAAATTCATAGAGCTATTAAATTTAAACAGGCCGCATTTTTAAAACCATATATCGATTTGAATACTGAAATGCGAAACAGGTCTAAAAATAAAATGGAAAAGGATTTTTATAAACTACTTAATAATGCTATATATGGTAAATCGCTGGAAAATATTGATAAACGAGTGGATATAAGATTAATAACGCATTGGGCCAATATTGCTAATAAGCAAGGAGCTGAAACACTAATTGCTAAACCAAATTTCAAAAATTCATTGGTTTTTACTGAGAATCTGGTTGCAATTCAAATGGAGAGAGTAAAAGTAACCTATAACAAACCCGTTTATGTTGGTTTTACGGTCTTGGAATTATCAAAAACTGTAATATATGATTTTTATTATGATTACATTAAAAATAAATATGGTGACAATGCAACTTTATTGTACACTGATACAGACAGTTTGGTGTTGCATGTAAAAACAGACAATTTCTATAAAGACATTCAGGAAAATTCAGAGAGATTTGACACTTCTAATTATAATGAGGATAATATATATAACATCACTAAAAATAAATCTGTGTTAGGACGTATGAAAGATGAGTTTGCGGGAAAGCCAATTGAAAGCTTTTATGGAACAGGTGCAAAAGCTTACTGTGTCAATTTAGAAGATAAATCGGAAAAGAAGGCAAAAGGTGTTAAAAAATATGTTATTCAAAATTCAATTACTAAACAAGATTATAAAGATGTTGTTGAAAATTTCGAAATTAAATTTCGAAAAATGAATATATTTCATTCAATCCTGCATGATATGCACACACAATTAAAAAATAAAGTCGCTTTGTCAGCTAAAGATGATAAACGTTATATTATTCCAGGATCTTTCAGAACCTTGGCTTGGGGGCATAAACATATAAATATTTTAGAAGATAGTTCCAAGACTAATGATGAAGAAGTAAATGATGTAAATAAAATTCTGATAAGTTTAGTTGCAGATGAGTATAAATTGAATGAATTATGAAAATATATAATTATATTAAAAATGACTTTGCCACCAGCAGCTGTACTATTTCTCTCTGCATTTTTAAATAATACTTTGTTCATACAAGTTGATCCTAACATTCGTGAAACCTTCATCTGTCTATCGGTTAACAACGTAATCAATGACACTTGGCCCTCAGCTTGGAGTAGAGTGACGTTAAGCAATGGATTATACGTATACAAAATTGATGATAGTTTAATGCAAAATTCTACTTCTATTCAATATAAGCTTAGAATGTATTTTATTGATGGAGAATATGTAGAACCCAAAGAGTGGAATTACTTGTTTGCAAAACCATATGAATGTAAACCTAATGTAGGACTTATAATATTAATAGCTATGTCATTATTAATGAGTATATGCATGTTAATTTATATATTGTATAACGCATATTTGTATTATAGAGTGTGAAATGTAAAATAAAAAAAAGTTTCTTATTAATAAAAGTGTTTTATTTAAAAAATATATTTTACAATATTTCAGATTTTAATATCCAAGAATTATGAGACTTATCCATTCCAAGCCATTTGACGTACACCTTGTTTCCTTTTCGTCTTAGAATCTTTTCAACTAAATACAGGTCTGGATGTTTAACTTTTTGTAATTCTTCTTGGTAGAATGCACCTTGAATTTCATCATTTCTATGATCTTTCAAAATGTATGTCTTTGGATTAGTCATATTTACTCTTTTAATAATAAATATTTCATTCGACCAGTTGGGTGTATATCCCTTAGAAAATACTTCACGATATTTGCTTATCCTTACAGAATCACCAACTTTGAATTTTGATGGTTGCGGATCCACAACTTTTATGTGTCGGAAGACCTTTGAGAGCAGTTCTTTCTCATTTTTCTTGGTTACTTTCACAGGTTTAAACCCAGTTACAGAGTGTGTTGTGTTGTTGTAATCTGCAACTATTTCTTGCAACCTATCTAACCATTTATAATTTCCTTGCATACTAAACATTTTCCACATTCTATTTTTTAATGTCCTATTTACTCTTTCTACTATACTAGCTTTCAAATTGGAAAATGTGCTGTAATGGTTAATTTCAAATTGTTTCATTAGATTCTGGAAACTTTCGTTGAAGAACTCAGACCCTCTATCTGTTTGTAAATTTTTTGGGGCAATTTTCACACTGATTAAAATTTTTTTCATAGCTGTTGTAACATCTTTACCAGTTTTTGATTTTACTGGTTCGGCCCACACATATTTTGAAAATACATTTATTACAACCAAAATATATCTGTAACTCTTATTAAATTTCGCATATGGTTGCATTTCAACTAAATCTGCTTGAAAAAGATCATAAAGCCCTTTTACAATTACTCGTCTTCTTTTAAATGTTCTCCTTGCTGGTTTATGTAGCTCATTTACAACTTCTTGCTACTCATTTTCAATGTTACACTTTAAAATCAATCCTACATATAGCGTTAATGGTACCTTAAAGGGTTCAATATTGGTTCTTAAAAGTGATATTTTGTCACCGTTTATGAGTTTCTGGCCGACTATTTGTTGAGTACTAAGCGTCTTGTTATTTATCAGGAATTCAATGCTAGAATGACAATGTACACTGTTTACTTCCGCCTCTACCAATGGAAATAATAAAGCAGTGCTTTCACCATTAATAGTATAACAACGTCTTATAGTACCATCCGATAATTTAATTGTTTCTTGTTCATTCTGGGCAATAATTGGTAATATACAAAAGTATTTCAGCTCATTTTTGGATTCATTTAAGATATGTGTTCCAAATTTGTTAACAGCCATGATTAATTTACTTATACTGATGTTAATTCTACATCACTTGTGTTATTTATACTATAGCTTTTGCTTCTTTCAACTCTTCTATAATTGAAATTATTTCATTACTCTGACCGGTATGTCCTGCAGCTACAGATGCCATCAACAAACGAAGTCTGTCGACAAGTTCATTGATATTATCCCAATATACGTAATCAGTATTCACATTGTTCTGCTTCAAAGTAATACCTTTTCCTTGTCTGACTTGTCTATAAGGAGCTTTAACTCTATTAAAAGCTTGTACTAATTTTCGCGCTGGAGTCTTTATTGTAGACTTCGTTATTCCTTTCAATGCTAAGTAAGGACCTATTATTGTTACATATTTGTTTGTTCCGTTTCCTTGCACTTGCTCATTAGGATCATGATTTCTACGATACGCATTAGTTCTTTTTAGGATATCCATATAATTATCTAAATCTTCCTTTTTATAACCAACAGGTTCTTTTTTGAAAAGCAGTTCATATAAACCAGGTGTACCAGTATAGCGTATATTTTCCACTTTTATGTCTTTATCAATAATCTCAATAGGTTTCCCTGTTAGTCCTAAGAGAAATTTATTTGTCTCATAGTCATGCACTATTCCATAATTATGATCAAACTTATGTTCCGTATCTCTAACACCTTCATCAATATAAGATCTAGGTAATTGATGGAAATCCGCTAACCAATCCTGATATGCTGGAGTGTCTACGTATGTTTGAATCGTTTGTCTAGTCTGTTCTAGAATATCAGATAATTTTGACTCCTCAAGAGTAGATGAGGTACTTTCCCTAATTGATGGAGGCGTAGTTTCTGCTACAATACTTGTTTCTCGTATAGATGGAAGATGACTGACAGAAGCAATACTAGTATCAAAAAATGATGGTATTTCCGAGGGCAAAATAGGAGTTTTTCCGGTTTTTCTTACAGTCTTTGTTGGTGTTGATGTCTGATAAATTACTTTCGGTGTTAAGAATTCCTCTTTCAGTTCAAGGGGTTCCTCTTTCGGTTCACGTTTTTCAATTGTAGAAATTAGTTGTTGAAGTGGCTGTGTTAATGGTTTATAAGTTTGCTCTAGTTGAGATTGTGTTGACGATGCTGCCAATTTTAGATTGCGGTATTTTTCTCTAACAGCCTTTCTTGACTTAATTAGGTCTCTTGCCAAACGTTTATTCATCTTAGATAGTTAGGAGCAACTATGATAAATTTGTAAAGTCGGCATTTTTATAAGTAAATGAATGAATCGAATTTCTTTCTATACCTGCCCGCATTTAATTCACAATCCTTATCTATTACAACAAAACCATATGGCTCCTTCCAACAGTGTGCACATAGGTTTCTAAATTGTTCAAATGTCATATCCATAATACAATGATCATTATATATATGTTTTAAACTCATGTAATCTTGTTTAAACAAAATTAGGAGGTTGGTATTTTCTCGTATGAGTCTCTTCAAAATTGATGAATATCCTTGAAAAATGAAAAAACAATCTGTATTTTGATGTCTACCAAAGATAAAATAATCCCTTATAACGCTCTGGTTTTGACATGGAATATCATCAAATATTATAAGAGAATTTGGTTTAATATCGTGTGGGGAGATAATATTTTCATCGGTCTCATATTCAAAGTACCCAATCTCTTTTATGGGTTGCAATAGGTTCCTTAAATATTCATACTTGGGTTGATGCAATGATTTAGAATATAAATAAATATTTTCAAATCTAATTCCATTGGGATGTTCAATTAATGTGAGAACTGCATTCGTTTTTCCACTTCCACTACATCCAACTATAAGACACCTTTTTGAACTTCCGCCAAACAAATCACCATGTTTTTTAAACGTTTTGACCAAATTTTTATCATCATGGTTTCCAACAGGTAGAGAAAACGATTGCTTTTCAATCCTCATCCTATTTAACTACTAAAAACTTTCAAGATGAAGAAAGAGTATTTATAGTTGAGCATTCAACACTATTTCATTAGTTTCGAAAAACTATAAAATGACTCAACATAAACCTCACACGTTTAAAACGATCAAGAAGCGTAACAGGAAAGGTTTTGGTTTATTAAACACACTTATTAATAAGCTCCCTGCAGAACTACATATTCCTGGTTATCAGTTTTGTGGACCAGGAACTTATTTAGAAAAGAGATTAAATAGAGGTGACATTGGGATAAATCCATTAGATGCTGCATGTAGAGATCACGACATAGCATACTCTCAATTCACTGATCTTCCAAGCAGACACGAAGCAGATAAGATATTAGCGGAAAAAGCTTGGCGAAGAGTTAAGTCTAAGGATTCATCCATTGGTGAAAAAATTGCAGCATTGTCGGTTGCAGGTATCATGAAGGGTAAAAAAAAGCTCGGAATGGGTCTGAAAGGAAAAACAGGGGGAAAACTTAACTTAAGAAAAAAGCGAATTATAAAACCACCTAAAAAATTAGGAGGTTTTTTACCTCTGTTATTACCCATCTTAGGTGCTCTTGGCGCTTTGGGAGGAGGAGCCGCAGGAATAGCTAAAGCTGTGAATGATGCTAAAGCATCTAAAGAGCAGTTAGAGGAATTACAAAGACATAATAAAGCTATGGAATCTCAAGGAAAAGGATTAAAACCGTTTAAACAAGGCAAGGGTGTTAAAAAAGGAAAAGGCTTATTTATTAAACCATATAAGGGAGGATATATAAACAAGAAAATATTAAAAAAAAAGTCCAAATAAAATTTCCTCATAAGGCTTTAACGAATATTGATTTATTGAGATATGTAAAAATATTGGAAATTCCAAATTTTAGAGGTATTTATATGCGTGATAATCTTCCAAAGAAAATTAAAAAGATAGAATGTGGTATTGTCAATTTAGATTCTAAAAAAAGCGATGGTTCCCATTGGACAGCTTACATAAAAAATGAAGGCAAAGTAATATATTTTGATAGCTATGGCAACCTAAGACCACCTGTTGAACTCGTTAAGTATTTTAATTCAAACGGAATCACAAATATATACTACACTTATGATACTAAACAAAAATTCAATTCATACAATTGTGGACAATTGTCTCTCAAATTTCTATATAATAATATATAAGAAGTATTTGGCAAGAAACAATCAGTAGCAAACAGTTATTACAATGTCTACAACTATTGCAATTACGGGGAATACATCTGTATTGTCAGCAGATTTTAACCCTCCAATATACTTAGATGATGGAAAACAATATTATTTGGGCTTAGCAGATTTTGAAACATTTATGAGCATACCTAATGTAGAAGAGGGTAATAATAAAATATATATAGAAAATGAAGTAATAACCATACCGGAAGGAACTTATGATATAAAAGACATAGAAAAATACATAAAAAATGCAATTAAAGATAAGTTTGAGAATGAAATGGTAGGGTTTTCCCTAAAGCCTAACACTAATACCTTAAAATGTCACATATTCTGCACTAAAAAAATTGACTTTACCAAAGATAATTCAGTAGGTAAACTATTAGGATTTAAAAAAAGATTTATTGATCCGCAGGTATTTAGTGAGTCGGATGAGGTTGTAAATATTAGCAAGGTAAATGCTATTTGCATCGATTGTAATATTTGTGTTGGATCATACAGTAATGGTAAGCCAGTTCACATAATTCATCAATTTTATCCAGCTGTAGCTCCTGGGTATAAAATAGTGGAATCTCCTCTACCTGTGTTATATTTCCCTGTCAGCGTTAGAACAATAAACAACATTACTGTAAAAATTATTGATCAAGACGGAGATCTTATCAATTTTCGAAACGAAGCCATAACAGTAAGATTGCATTTGAAAACCAATCAATATGGTTATTAGATATAACAGAACTACTAGACCTATTGAAATGAATGAACTGAAAAGTTATAAAAAGAAGAACTTGAAAAACAAAAACAGTTTTAAAAAAAACGTTGACAAGTTAACACGAGAAAATCGTGAATTCCTTCAATCTCTAGGTTTTAGAGTTTTAAAATAATGGATATTTTAAATGTAAACGAAAAGCTATACGTTGACAATTCCATTATTAGTTCCGAATTACATATATACCAACCTTTCGTTTCTTCGAATTTCGATTATAATGATGAAATAAGAATTCCTATTCAAGAACTTGACGCATACACTTTTCCTTCAGAGAGTCTTCTTTATATCGAAGGAACTCTATTAAATAATGAGGGAAACTACACAAAGAGATTGCGATTTATCAATAATGGTATTGCTTTTCTATTTAGAGAAATTCGATATGAACTAAATGGAGTTACTATAGATTCTGTAAGGAACGTTGGATTAGCTTCAACTCTGAAGGGTTACCTTTCATTCAATACCAACGAGAGTTTAAAGTTACAAAATGCTGGATGGTTCCCTAAACGATCAGAGAGTGATAGAATTTTAGTTGATGACAATGGAAAATTCAATGTTTCTATACCCTTAAAATTGCTTCTGGGATTTTTCGAAGACTATAAGAAAATAATTATGAATATGAAACAAGAACTGGTCTTAATAAGAGCTAGCAATGATTTAGATGGGGTATTTTTCAAAGATGATATAGAACCAAAAACAACTAAAGAGGAAATTCCAAAAGTAACATTTAATAAAATATATTGGAAAATCCCCCACATTACAGTTGATATTCCTCAACAACTTGTCTTAACAAAAATTCTCGAAACAAATAAAGAGTTGTTAATTGGATTTCGAAGCTGAGAAATTGTTGAATACTCCTCTTTACCTGAAACATCACGTCATACATGGCCCGTAAAAACAACCAGTAAGTTGGAAAGCCCTCGGCATGTCATTATCGCTTTTCAGGAAGATAAAAAAGGTCATGTTCAGAAAGACATGAGCAAATTTGATAATGTTGATTTAAATAATATAAGAGTATTTTTAAATTCAGAAAGATATCCATATCATGATCTATATCTAAACTTTAAAGAAAACAAGTTCTCTGCACTCTATGAAATGTTTGCAAACTTTAGAAATTCCTATTATGGAATGTCCAGCGAACCACTTTTTACACCTCAAGATTTTAAAAATATATCTCCAATCACGCACATTGATTGTTCTCATCAAAAAGAATCGCTCCAAACTGGTTCAATTGGTATTCGAGTTGAATTTGAAACTAATGAAAGTATTAAAAAAGATACTTCTGCTTATTGTCTTATTTTGCATGATAAGATATTTAGCTATAATCCTCTCACAAAAATTGTAAGACAATTATAATGCGCATGCTTCTCCGTTTCTATAAAATCAGAAGTTTGGTTTACATACCCATCATAATGATTGCGACACGGCTAT
Source organism: Pissodes strobi (assembly GCA_016904865.1). NCBI lineage: Eukaryota > Metazoa > Arthropoda > Insecta > Coleoptera > Curculionidae > Pissodes > Pissodes strobi. The sequence continues at coordinate 22,242 of MU188888.1, forward strand.
ATTATTATTTGGAAAACTTGGAAAAATTGAGACAACAAATTCAAGAATACGAAAACAAAAAAATCATTATTAGAAAATTATCTCTTATGAGGATATGAAGTTATTGATACTTGATGTTCAAGGATTCAAAATCGAAAATAACAGATTTATCCCAAAGGAACTAGCTGCATTCGATGGAAGAAAAATATGTCATTATGTATTTAAATCACCTTTTGATATAAGACAGTTACCACCACACCTAGTTAAGGAAGCAAATTGGTTAATGAAATATCATCATTGTATATCATGGGATGAAGGTTTTACGCCAACGCATAAGTTTGCCGATATAGTTAGAAGCCTGACCGAGAAAGTTGATAACGTGTACGTGAAAGGAAGAGAGAAATGTCAAGATATAAGGAAATACACAATAAAACCAGTGATAGAACTTGAAGAAAGCCCTACATTACAAAAAGGAGATCCACAATGCTTTTACCATTCTAAATCACCCTGTATATGTGCACTAAATAATGTATATTATATGTATAACAATTTTTTAATGATTGAATAAAACGAAGTTTCAACAAAAAAATTTTATTTTATTTAAACAAACAAATTACGTTTCATGAAATATTTTTTTTATAATATCTTCTGGAAGAAACTTTTTCACTTCATCCAAAAACGCAGCATATCCCATCTCCTTAATGGTGTACAGAAATGAATTTAAGTCGGATGTGTGTAAGTAAATATTGCAGGCTTCTACTGCTTTTCCATATTTTCTTGCGATTTCCATACATTCATCGAAGGTATATAACCTATCAAAACCATAATTTGCTTCATGTTCAGCATCAAACTCTAAATTTCTAAAATGTTGTGCCAAATTTTCTACTGCTGATACCAAATTGTACGCTGGTGTCTCTTGTACGTAAGCTAACCACATCTTGACTGAGAGTAGTTGAATAAACTAGCAGAAATAAGTACTAAATTCTGATAGTGGTGGGGGAAGAAAATATTGAAAGTTTATTAAAATAGTTTTATTTTTCAAGAATACTGTTTAAAAATTGATTACATGAAAACGTTTCAACATCCTCTATAACACAATCAGGATAAAAATTTAACAACTCCAACACACAGTAAATATTTGCACTATTAATATTCTTTGAAGGTGAAATAATGTCATATACATTTTTAATCAGATCACCATTTTTCAAAGAAATTCCACTTAAGAGAATATTATAATATTTCGAAAATTCTTGAGATTTTAACATATCAAACCGGTATTTCACTAAATTCGTCAAATTTACTAGTTCATTTATAGTATCACCAGCTAAAAAGATCTCGTTGCCGCCATCTTGTATAACTTTGATTATTCTTGAGTCACCGATAAACACAAAATGAAGTTCATAACCATTCCCTTGCATTGGTAGCCATCCGCTGTTATTAGAGTGAATGAAACTCATTATAATTCCTTGATTGTTAAGGAATGAAATCCACTGATCTTCATTAAAGATAACATTTTGATTGTTTTTGTATCCGCTCAGCTTGATCACAGGTTCATAATTTCGCTCCAAGGAAAACCCAACACTAACCCATTTCGACTTTGATTTATTTATGTAGTATACGGATTCGTTGACTACAGCTCTGTCACGTTTCTTGCTAAACTCTTCCTGGGGTTGTTGATCCACTGTTGTCGATATATTCGATGCACTAGCATAGCTAGTTGATAATTGATTGTAATAGTTTTCTTGGAACATTTTAAGGTTAAGCTTAAACGAGTGTTGCAAACTGAATGTCTGTTAGTCTTTTCATGTCTGCTTAAATAACAGAAACAGGAGAGAGTGGTGGGAGGATATTCTTATCATAGGGGAACATTGGTATTGGTGTATTAAGTAAAAGTCGAAAAAATACATTTTAATCATCAGTTACTAAGCAGCTATGAATGATAGCGGGTCACATATTTTTATTGATATTCAAGGATTTATATGCTCCTTTGGATATATCCCCAAAGAAATGTCAGTTTTTGATGGCGTCCGATATTCTACTTTCCTATTTAAATCACCTTTTAAAAGAAATATGTTATCTGCTGGAGATACTAAGGTTGTAACTTGGTCTGAAGATTATCATGGAATTGAGTGGGATAGTGGAAATATAGACTTGAATGAAATTGAAGATATTTTACACAAAGTGATCCAACCCTATGAAAATCCTAAAATATACGTAAAGGGTAATGAAAAAGCCAATTTCTTGAAGATGTTTTTAGACGAAAAGCTTATTAATAATATTCCTGTTGGATCTGAACCCAAATTAAGCAAATTTAAAAGTCTACCAGAATGCTACTTTCATAAAAATATTAAACCATGGCATTGTGCATTAGCTAATGTAAAATTACTGCATAAATATAAAAATTCATATTAATTTGGTTGTTTTATTTCCCATTTCATAGCCCTATTTTACCCCCACTTCTATTTGATTGAATAAAAGCATGGTAACTTCAAATTTATCAGTATTATGCTTGCAATATTCAACAACAAAAAATGAAACAAGAAAATTCTCCTACTAAAATTGTGCAAAAGCGAAAGTTAAATAAGTCAAGCAAGAAAACATCTGAAAAGATTAAGCTGGAAGAAACCTGCTCCATTTGTTTAGAAAATATGAAGAAAGAAGATATTGTTACACCAAGTTTTTGTTGCCATGAATTTTGCTTTATATGTTTAATGCGTTGGACACTAAATAATGCATATTGTCCACTTTGCAGACAATTTTATTCTTCAGTAAAAATAAAACATCTCGATATTCGTATTCCTGCAATAAAAGAAAATAAAGAAGAACAAAATATATTTTTAAGTTTGTTTAACATAGAAAACTGGTATTTTAATGAATAAAGCACATCGAAAATATTTTTTACTGTTTTTGTTGTTTTACTATCTATTTTGTTGTTTTTGTGCTGTTTCGCCGTTTTTGCTGTCTGTTTTGCTGTATGTCTGTCTGTTTTGCTGTCTGTCTCTCT
>MU188888.1:26096-57426 GCA_016904865.1 Pissodes strobi
GGTTTTTGTAAAGATTATTTCTATGACTTTGTGGAATTAGTTCACGCAAATATAAACAGAAGCTGTATTTGTCTGGACTAATTCGAATATCACAAATTTAAACATAAACCATATTTGTCTGGACTATGGCATCAATGTCCTGCTTGATTAATTACTTTTGTCTTAGAATGTTACAACAATAATTGAAAACTTTAAACTAGATGTACTTTTGATGACTGTATTATAAAAATCAATAAAATAATATTCTCTGTGCTCGGATAATTAACGAAGGGTAAAATTTTAATTCAAATGATTAAACCCGCATATGTAGGTATTTCAAACGTAAATGTTTGACTAAAGTAGGTACCGCTACATTCGCAAATAGACATATGTTATCCGCGTTGCCCACTTTATTTCGTTCCAGTCTGGTAATTTTTATTTCCTAGGGTATCTCGCTAATTCCCCCTTTTGTAATATTTCAGGTGACGAACAGTTTTATAGAAAATAATAAGATACTGTTTACAATCATTTATTTTGCACATTGTAATTTTATTACTATATTTCAATTATATAGGAATGTAAAGCTACTATATGAAACACAATTTATTAGTTCTTGATTGAATATAAATTGACTATCATTATCCAAGTTTTAAAGGATGAATGCTTAATTATTAGTAGTTAAATTAGATAATGTCTTATTACATAATACACAATTTCTCTGGGAGCTGGGAGGGCCATCTATTTCAGTACGCCAATCCGGTCTATTGTAATGAATAAAACACGGTAATATTATTTGTAGGTTGAAGTTAGCTTTATATGCGCTTGGCAGTTTTCCCCAAATATTTAATAGTTCGAGAGGGTTTGCATTTTTGATTAAGTAATCCAACGGAATCATTTTCAGTTCTTCAGAGGTAAATTCTATTAACTGTCTCTCTCCATTTACATGAGATAAAACAATATTAACACCAGGGCAACAATTCATTTTTTTTAATAATTATGGATCCTAACGGATGTAGCCGGCGATTTTCGTTGATGTTTTGTTGTCAATAGGTGAGATGGTTGATTTTGTTGTTTAGCTTCTAATTTTTGAAATAGTTTTCTTTCACGAAATTTCTTGTTTGCACTCTTGAACAACTGGATTACTTAACACGTATTTTAATGGTTTATAAGATTCGCAAAATATCTGAGGATAGCGTAGCACAACAATGTGTTCTAATGGTTCACAGTTCCTTTCATCCCAGATCGACGGGTATTGACAGAATGAATGATTGAAAGTTGTAGCGTTCCTATTTAAAAAATGAGGAGTGGTGGGAGGAATTTACAAATTGAAATTAGGTGGGAGGATATTGATGTGAAGTTAGGTAGGGGGATATTTGGTTTGAAAATAGGTAGGGGGACTTGTAATGTGAGGTTAGGTGGGGGGGACTAGCGGTATGAAGTTAGGTAGGGGGATAATGATATAGTATCCCTAAATAGTATCCCTAAATAGTATCCCTAATTTGGTTTGATGGCTGTCCTTTATACCTACTGGCTGCCCATTCCCTGGACGCGATTTTACTACATACACTTCACGCTAGCACAAGTAACCGAGTAAAGCCTAATATTTCTCGTTGAAATATAGTTGTTACAATAAATTAATCTGCTAGAATCATGCTTTGGTCATTTTCGCATCTCTTTCTTTTGATCAGCTATGATATATTTCATTTAATAGTAATAAACCGATTCTTTGTTTGTCTATCCACCTGTTTTATTCGATTAGCTTTTGATACCAGAGTTCCAGAGGAGAGGGTCGCTAAAAGCGGTAGGTATCTGGTTTTCTTATTACTTGCGCTCAATAATTAAAACGTTCTGGATTTTACTTTTGATTAATATTTGAGTATTTGTTTATCACTAACTTTAGTTTTTTGGGTTAATATTTGAGTATTTGCTTATTATTGACTTTGATTTTTTTAATTAATTTTTGAGTAATTAATTTTCTATTGTTAATACGGATAAATTTTTGGCATTTAAATCTGATCTAATTTTCTAACTTATTTATTGATCGGTTTTCTTGATAGAAAAAAATAACAAATTTTCGGTTATCTTTTTATTTTGTCGCGAAGCTTAAGCTAAAACGAGTTCCATATTTCAACTTTGGGGTGTTTCTCGCTTGTGCCGTCTACAAGCCCGTGGCGCCTTAAATAAATAAAACCCACCCCTACTCTCTCACATTTGAGCTAGGGCCTAATTTGTACGCTTGGCGACAACTCGTTCTAGCCTACGCATCGACACTCGTAAATTCATAAAAGGTAGACGGGGGCCAGGTCGTAAACAACACTCTTGGATCCGCAATATAAGAAATTGATGTGGTATGTCGGACGCCGCAACAATATTTAGCCAGGCTGATGAGGGCACTCTGGTTGCTTTCTAACCATGAAATGGACGAATGATCGCCGACCTGAGGCATAACACATGTCATCCGAAGAAGAAGAAGATAGGTAGCGATACTGGAGAAAATCATAAAGAGTCTTATAGACTTATCGAGCCCTACATATGTTTCTCCTTTAGCACTACCTATAAGGAAAGACAGTTGCTTCAATTAGTTGGATTGCTAAACTCTATCAGGAATTCAATAATCGTAGCTCTTATGTTAGTGCCCATCAGGTTCGTTTGAAAATAATTTTTCATTTAAATACCTTTATCTTGATAGATGTTTAGGTATTAAAAACAAAAATTTATATTATGATTATTGAACACAGCAGTAGAAAAACTTATTTCAACATATAATTTAATTTCAATATGAAAGTTTGCAATACTTGAATCAGCCAAAATATCGTTGACACTTAGAAAAGGAAGAGAAAGGGCTTTAGTCATGATATGTGAAAATAGCTTTTTCTAGCGCTGTGTTTTTATAAAAATAATCATAATATCAATGTTTGTTTAAAATGACCAAATACTTATCAAATAAGGTATTTAAATGAATAATTAATTTCGAACGAACCTGATGGGCACTGTCATCTATTATTGTGCATAAAAATAAAAAGACAGTAGCATGGTAGTACAACGGATACTGCAATTATGTCAAGCTATTACAGTTTTCTACTCTCTGCAACCTTGGATTTTCGATACTGTTGTTACCGGGTTGGTTTGAATAGCATCGGTTGCAAGAGGTTTGAGATAAAAAGTTATTATTTATAGTAGAAACAAACATAAGCCAACTTAGAACAAATACCCTGTTGTTAAAATTGTCGGTGTTTAAATAATTATTTGATATTAGCAAGAAGTGCTGGTTCTATAGGAATATTTCAGCAAAACTTCGAAATATTTAAAACTTCAAAACAATGTTTTAAAAGCCTTTTTGCAGTTTGCAGCCTACAACTTGTATTTTTCGCCACGTTGTACAACAAGACTTTTGAAATATTGTTTTCAAGTTTTAAATATTTCGAACTTTTGCTGATGGCGTGATGGCGACTTAAATTTTATTTAATTTTTCGCTTGCATTGTTTGAACAGAATAAAATAAAATAATCTTATTTTATTTTTCGGATACTTATCTAGAGCTCCAATTTATTGTATTTCCCATGACATCAGTGGATGTCCATACTAGTCTCTCCAGCAGACTTTTACGTATGATAGCCTCAAACAGTTTCAACGGCATGTCAAACCATGTTAAGACATATACTGCAGTGGAGGCTGGAAAAGACAGTTGCAAAGGATCAGCCTGGATTCAGAAAGTGATGATATTTTGTATTGTACAGTTATAGTGAGATGATGTAAAATGGGATATATATTCTCGAATTGAGGTCTTTCTTTTCAAAAAAAGGGGTCTTGATAACGTTGGAGATCAACGTTTAGTGGGAACGTGTGAACTACTAAAATGCATAAACTACTAAACAAATATTACCCTGTTCTAAGTTTGAACTTGAACTTGAAATATATTATGTAAACATTAAAGATAAATTATAAACAACGCGAGCAGTCAACGCAAGCGATTATAAACCTTAAACGTGCAACGATCAGCACATTTTTATTATATAAATACGCTAGCGAACCAACAGTTCGGCAGACTTTGTTTGTCGCCTAAAGCAGTTCCCTACAGAGCACATGTTCGTGGGTTCCTAACTTGCAACCTTAGTCCCTACCTAAACCTGAGTTTTCCAGAACACATTTTCGTGGACTTAGGGGTTGCCTACATTCGGATCTACGATAAATTTGTCAAAGTTCTGGGAAAGATAATTTTCAAAGTAGAATCTGTTAAGTAGTTAGAGTGCAGTGTAAACTGTGTGTGTAGTTAAGACAAAGCCATCCATATATCACACAACCCAACTCTTAAGACAAACTATATTTATAAAACAGTGACCAAAGACCTATAAATAATTCAAAAACATACCTCAATCGAAAGGACATGCGCACCTTAGTAATCGGGTATAGAGTAGATTCATTAAGTTTCTGACCAATAGACGTTGTTATTGTTTTCTCACTAAGTCTTTGGCCAATAAATATTATTATTGTTTTTAACTAAAGTGCTTTCTTTATCATCTTTTCTCCTGACGTAGATCTGAGCTATATAACCCGCTCGCCAACCAAGGCGTGACGTCACGGCAGTAAAATACCTACAAATATTCTATACGTGATAATATCCCTAAAGAATTGAAACTTTTTGTAAATATCAAATAGTTCATTAAACAATGTTACGACAATTTTAACAACAAAATGGCACTTTTACACCCTAGCCCTAGAACGTAGGAATAACTACTGACACTGACACCAACAAAAAAAAACTGATATTTAGTATCAACAAAAATTATATTTATATAAGTCTTTACAAAGTGTTAAATTCGTACAAAAACATTATCTGCACCTCTGACGAAAATCACTCACCTTGGCATATGAAGTATATATTTCAAACTTGCAGACTTTTGTAGTTCTAAACCTGCCATATATTAAAAAATAAGAAAGTTTGATCGTATCTAAATTTCGCTTTTATTTCACTAGGGGATTCTTCAGAAATTCGTCAGAAATAATAAAGAAATATTTCCTTGTTATGAACTCCGAAGTAATTGCTCCGTTTATTTTCTTTAGGTTAAAAGTTCAGCTAAAAGCATTTAAAATTATTACCCTTGGCGCTTGCCGTGTATTTATTTAAGTCTTTCCCGTAATACAGTTTGAACAAACTAAAGGTAGTAGTGATTTAGCAACTTTTTGGCGCCCGAGGATAAGCGTACATTGTTTGGAAACACCACTTGTCCCGATTCTCTTGAGGCACAAGAAAACGGTAACAGAGAAAACATGCATGTGAAAAATAAGAATAAAGTGTATGCAGTCCCCCGCATGAATAACTGAAGTGAACACGATATATTGTTTCGGAGAGACAGACAAAATAATCACTCTGGAATAGAAAAATGTAGTTTTGAAATATCTGCGTTATATAGATTCTTAAGAAATTATGACCTTAATATGAAGGAGGAATTATCAATAAAAATACGTGTTATTTGAAGTTTCTGGAAGACTTATATAATAATATATAATATTAAGGACCTAGCAAAACATTTTATTTGCTAGAAATCGCTCTAAATGCCTAGCAACATGGCAATCAGCTGCCATAAATTTTTAATGAATAATTTACAACAAAAGCTCAACACTTTTACAGATAACTTGTTTGCTTATAGGAGGTACAGTGATAACATCTGCATTTTGTGACCAACTTCCAGCTTTTCTGGATTTGGCCAATTACCTGCATGCGAGAATATATCTTACTGTCGAAATAGAGACAGAATACTTGCATTCTTAGATCTTCTTCTAAGAAGAAATATCAATGAAATAAATTTTGAAGCACCAATCTAAAATACATAGTCTTAACTGACATTTGTTTGGTTTATGCGACGCAACAAAAAATACAAATATTAAAACCAGAAAGAACTTAAACGAATTAAAAAACAAAAAGGGATGCTCAATTAATTCAAATCATTTATACTTACTTACTAATTACTTCCCTTTTTGGAAAACTAATATTGAAATGTAATAAATCAAACAGATGAACAGAAAGATCGATTTATTACCAAAAAATGGTTGCCAAGGTTTACTTCGTTACAAAGTTAGAAAAAAATGGCCTCGAGCTTCAGGTCAATTAAAATTAAAAACATAATTATACTCTACGTAACTAATCAAATAAAGTTAATTTTTTTAGCTAATTGCTATGCGAAATAATTTATCTGATACATCAGTTAACAAAGAAGCTAACTAAATAAAACGAAAGCATTAACCACAGGTGGTACGCAAAATAATTTCCCTGTTATGCAGCAAGTCAAATATACCGTATATGATTACCTGTTACAAAATAACTAAAACAAATGACAACAAATGATAGGTGAATATTTAAATTAATCGAAAGACTAACTGATTAAATGAACGGTAAATAAATTTGCCAATTAACGGATACATTTTCCGAGTAAATAAACGATAAATAAATATGTCAATAAGCGGAGAAACTGACTGATTAAATAGAAAAAAACCAATGCTAACCGATTATACCGAGCAAAATAAATCACTTGTCGTGCAATAAATATGATTACAAATACTTATCTAATTAGTAGCAATAAAGTAAATGAAATCGTAAATAAGTATATCAATTACTAGAAAAACTGAAGCAAAGTAATCGAAAATAAGCGGCAAATAACTATCAGGTCCTAAACTAAACAAAACATGATCTTGTTCCGTTCACACTTCTTGAGTTCACTGGGACGTAATACCAACTAGCAATATTCTAGTCACAATACGTTAAAAAAAGAAGACCCGTGAAATCGTGTAGCCCTAACGTTATTGCAATAGTGAGTTTATAAGGAAACGATATAGAATTGCCGTCAGTCGGGTCCAGGAAGGAAGGCATGAAGGACCCTTGGCGTAATAAAAAAACTGTTAAACATCAACATAATCAAGGTTGTTGCTTGAAACCCAAACGAAGAAACATTTACATGCAGGGCAAATAAAGTACAAGAAAAGAAAATTAAAATTTTACTTGTGAAGGTTTTTTTCTCTTAAATTTGCTAATGTTGAAATAAGCTATGCTGTCCCAAAGAGTATATTATGAGACAGAACCTCTGCAAGGAAAATTATAGAGAAATCAGCAATCATCCTCCCGGGAGCACAAAACTTAACTCATTTGAAGAAAACGGAGAAAATTCCTGTTATGGGCCCGAGTCTATGGACCATATTTACAAAATACCAAAGTTAATAACACAAGGAAACGCCTGAGGTAGGTTTGAAGGGCCGGCTCCCATACTGTTTGAACCGGCTCCATTTCTAGCCAATTTATCCGCTTATTTGTTACCTTCGCATCCTTCGGCATTCTTCAGTGAATTGTGGCGTTCTAGTACTGACCTCGCTGTAAGCTTGTGCCTTTTCAGAGCCAGTACTGCCAGTAGTACTTGTAGATTGTGTATATTCTAGTAGTCTTGTCCTCACTAACCCAGTTACTAGATCACTGGAGTTCAATTCGCAAGCTACGGGAGTAAATTCCACAGCCTGCACCTTTCTTGGTTTTTGAGCCATCCTAGAAAATGTCAACCGCACCTTCGATTATGGGCTCATTTGTGGTTCGTTGTACATCATATAGTTTGTCGAAGACACACTTGAGAGGTTACGCTGTCTGCGCTGGCCGGCAGTAATGGCAGTATTCCGACTGCCCCTTCCTACAGGTGGTGTCTAGTTTCTCCACATTCTTTGTTAGGTTGCACACCAACGACTCTGAGCCTTAGCAATGTAATCAGTCCCAGTTAAGGTAAATATCTAGGGGCGGCAAGCACAGCATTACTTCCATGGCTCTGGTTGGGGTTGTTCTCATAGCTCCTATTATGGTTAGGCAGGCAGTTCTCTGTATCTGACTGAGCTTAAGCATTGCCGTTTTTTGCTGACTCTTGGGCTACCAAACTACGGTTCCATAGGCAATCATGGGTCTTATGAGAGCAGTATAGTTCCACATTACGACCCCGGCTTTCATACTGCAGGTCTTTCCCACGGTCCTGCAGCACTGTTCATAAGAAATGTATGCATTCTTTAGTCTTCATTCTAAATGAAGATTCCAAGCTAATTTAGCATTAAAGGTGACCCCAAGGTATTTTACCTCAGACGCAAAATTTAGTTGTGTGTTTAGGATGGTCGGAGGCCGTAGTGGCTCCGTTCTCCTTTTCTGGTAAAGAGCACCATCTCGGTCTTCCTGGAGTTTACAGACAGGGAGTGCTCTCTACACCACTCTTCGCACAGCATTCCTTCGACCTTTTCATTGAACAGTTTCATAAGATCATCAGCATATTCATTGGTGTAGAATCCATCTGCGCTGAGGCAATGCAAGAGGCTTCCATAGCAGTGGCAACAGAACGCCTTCCTGCAGGCAGCCTCTGGCAAGGTGCTTCTCACTACAGTCTTTTCCACCTTAATATGCACGCGTCTTTCTGAGAGCAGGTTGAAAATCCAGCTGTAGCAGGAGGAATGTCGCTAAAATCCGCCTTCCACGACAGACGCAAAGCAAAATGTCATCTAGATGACCGTTCGATTCCCTACTTGTCATACCTACGCAAACAAATTTATAAAATTGAATGCCATATTACAGCAAATCAATTTAGGTCCGAAGTAATACGGCATTTTATGATGATGTATAAGTCGACAAATCTTTAACCTTACAGTTCCAAAATACCTTGCAGCGAGTTTGCTTCATGCTTGTTGTTATTCCCATTCAAAAGCTTTAAGCAATCGCGTTTTTCAAGGAAAGCTGAAGAAACTCAACAAAACTAAAAGAAGGAAGTTTGAACAACAAAATTAATATTGTAAAACGTTAATTCAAGCAAAATAGAGCAAACGATCTCAGATTTAACGCAACGAAATTTAGTTACTCCAAGAATAAGATTGAATGCCCTGGGAGTAGGGTTCACTACACCCATACAAGGTATGTATTTTGTAAAATTAAAGAAACATGAGAGCATTTAAGAGATCTCAGCGCGCTGGCAAGCATGTTCTCGAAACAAAATTGAATTTCAAGATTCTGAAGCCCACTTAAGACTAAATATTTACTTTTCTCTAAAGCAAGAACATGTGTGACCTCCTTCTCCCTTTTCGGAAAAGCTCTGAAGTAATATGATATTGTCGAAAGAGGTGCTTATAACACTACAAAGACACGAGAATGTAAATCCCTGGATCTTACAGTAATTAATAAGAGAAGTAGAATTATCCCGTGTAATGTCATCAATATAATATGATATCATTCCATTAACCAATATTTAAAGAAATTGAATAACAGCGAGTTCAACAAGAGTTCTTGATAGAATGATGGAAGAAAAATAATTCACGTTGCAAAAATTTTTTAGTATTAGGACAAATTAAGCTTTAATTAGTAAACGTTGTACCGTCATTTCCTGACCGTTGCACGTTCTCAACACAGAATTGTATATAACAGGCAATGATGTTCCAATTGAATCTTTTAATAAAATATATTATAAATGCTTAAATAAATTGTAATGTAAACACTAATATTACAAATAATACTTCTTTATCTATTACTCTTTTGGTAACATTTCTTTATATTACTCGAAACCTCTAATATATTGAAGCAGTACTCAGTGAGGTCTATAGGAAATTCGGGATACCTACAAAGACAAACACCGCAATTGTAGGTATGTACGAATATTTATTTTTTCTAGGGCCACTTATGAAAATCAGAAGAAGGCACAGTTAACGTGGCTAGAAAACGGTTTATATCACAAGCGTGATGAACAATTGGCCAATACACTAATGAAAAGTAATTTTAACATGAATAGATGACCTATGCTGTCAATTTGACAGCATATTAGATTTGCCATGTGTGGATGACACGAGAAGTACTTTTCAACATACGCATTGAAAAGTGGATTTCAATACATGTCTGATATTAATAGATTTTCCTTAAATTTAATTATTGACTTTTCTGTCATTTTTATAGGTAAAAAATAGTGTAAATCACTTGTCTGAAAGTATGTTCTCAACCTCAAAGGATTTCCGCAATCGGTTAAAGCTTCATGCTTAAAACTAGTTCCTCGTCTTAAAAGTAGCTCTTTCAACAGTCGCTATGTAATATACTACATCACTAATGCATACAAATTACTTCTCCCCGAAGTAAAACAAAATAACGCTGGCGAAACTTAGAACTGGTATAATTCAAGAAAGTATTACTCTTGAAATTGTGTACCGCTTCATTCGAATTTTATGTCGATTTCCCTGCCAACAATTCGTTTTAATATTGACCAAAAAGTGAGCAATTTCCGTCTATGGCGAGCCGTTCAAATTCAATCGTTAACATTTCAAAGCAATAATTTGTAAGTGAAGGAAATTGCTTGCCGTAAAGCATTTTCCGGCCATGACAGTTTTGTGCTACCGTTTAAGGCTTGCTCAATTTTAATAGAAAATATTTTACGCAACTGCCACGGTTATAACATTCAGTTTAGAAAATATATCAATATACCTAGACGATTAATTGCATTTAGCTAAAAATGAAGTTTGAAATTGAAATATTTGCTATTGGCTTCCAATAGAGAAAACTGTATATTTAAATCTGGGAAGGTAACTGTTGGATATAAATAATACATCATCAAGGAAATTTGTAGTAAATGCTTAAATATCTGGTCGGGATAAACAATTTTCTTTATATATATTTCGTATGGCACAATAGACATAAACAACAAAAACAGACAGTTGTAATTGGCAAACTTAAATATAGTCAGGCATATAATGAACACACAAGCATAATCATGTATAAAAGAATAACAAATAAGACAGCAGAGTGACAGTCTTTACATTCGAATGTCCAAATCCTTCATCCATCGAACCACATCAGCTACCGATTTGTGCAGTTCTTGTATTGGGCCGGGATATCTTCTGTCGGCACACTCCATGGCAACATGCTGAGGTGTCTGAGAGGGATCACCGCAGCTACAGCCGGGGTCCTCAGCAAGCCCCCATTTATGGTTCCAGTACTGAGTCATCCCTTAGTTGGTTCGTATCCGGTTAAGAGCCGACCAATCCCTCCTACTGAGATCGAATCCAGGTGGCGTTTTGATGGGTCTGAAATTAGGTGCAGGCTATCTCGATTTGTCGCCGCCCACTCCTCCCTCCAGGCATCAGTCGGCTTGAAATTATCATCAATGAGTTGTTGAGCGAGTTTCCATGGAAGCTTTCTTGATTTTAGCCTTGCGGTTCCATCCAAGCAGTTCTGGTGAATAGGGAGCAGATTGTTACTGCAGCACTTCTTCCACTCTCTTGAGAGCGCTGTTTTGCGTCGAATATCAGGAGGCGGGATATTAGCCAACACCGGTAGCCATTGAAGGCGGGTAGATTTTATGGTACCAGTAATAATTCTCATTGATTCCCTAAGTTGGGTGTCGACAACATTAGTGTGGGCACTGTTCAACCACACGGGGTAGCAGTACTCTGCCACTGAATACACCAAGGCCAAGCGCTGATGTCCTTAGGACAGTCGCATCCGCTTCCCAATCACTTCCAGATATTTTATGTAGGATATTATTTCTGGTCTTAAGTTTGCCTGCTGTTTTATGGAGATGGTCTCTGAAGGTAAGCGATCTATCGATAGTTACGCCGAGGTATTTTGGGGTGGGATTGTATGGCACGAGTTGCCCCTTAAACAAAACTTTTGGTGCGTATTGTGTCTGTCTGTTGCAGAGATGAAAGCACGCAGACTTGGTTTTCCTGATATTAGGCTTTAGACACCAGGTTGTAAAAAACGTGTCCATTTTTTCCAGATCGCTTGAGAGATCTTCCTCGGTCTGTATTCTGCACACCAAAGCTATATCATCGGCGTAGATAAATTTCCTTGAGGTGGTCGTTGGTAGATCAGAGACATATATATTAAAAAGTTGCGGGGCCAAGACCCACCCTTGCGGCAGGCCATCATTGAGTCTATATTTACGGCTACTTTGTCCATTCAGGTGGACCTCAACAAATCTGTTGGACAGCATATTGTTTAATAAGACGGCAAGATTTTTACAGTTGATGTATTGTAGGAATTTTAGTGTCATTCCATCCTTCCAGACCGGATCGTATGCCGACGTGAGGTATATGAAAGTGGCGATTGACCTTTTATGATGTTTAAATCCATGTTCAATGTGCGTGGTATGTGCAAGCACCTGGTCGCAACAGCCTCTTCCCGATCTAAAACCTGCTTGTTCAATAGGCACGGATTCTTTTACAGCTGGCTTTATTCTGTTGAGTATTAGCCTTTCAAGTAGTTTGTTGCATACGCTGAGAAGTGCACTAGGTCTGTAGTCCTCTGGGTTTAGTTCGTCCTTTCTGGGTTTTAAAATGGCGACAATTTTCGTTTGTTTAAACACAGGGGGAAGCTGTCCGTATCCTAGGAGTTCGCTATAAAACGCTATCAGCCATGCAATCGTTCGAGTTCCGCAGTGCCGCAGGAACTCCAGGAAGACATCATCCAGGCCAGCCGCCTTCCCTATCTTGATTTCTTCGGTGATCTCAGATGTCGTAAAGTCCCTAGAGAATTCTGATATTTGATTGGCGCCGTTAAGGTTTGTTCTAAGTTCGTGTTTGATTTCTCTTGTTTTCTCCTTATTAATTCCATTTGCCCTTCTAGTTAAATTGACAATTCTATTAGCAATGGTGTTTGGATTAATGCTGCTGAAGGGGCGATGATGGATCAGTCGTCAGTGATCTAGTTTCCTGAGAAGGGACCACGCTTTCTTACTGGAATGTTGAAAACTGAGATTTTCTATGAGTTCGCGCCATTTCTCGCGCCTAGAAGAGTCCAGACACTGCATCAGCTCATCCGCCACATCTGGGTCCCGGCTGACTTCATACTCCTGATAGAATGTCGTACACTCCCGGCTCCAACCAGGGATATATGTTTTCCTGTAGCCTCTCAGAATATTATTTTTTGCCACTGCATGGAGGAGACTCACAAAGCGATGGTAGTTTTGTGCTTTAGGTGCAATATACTGAATATTGTGTTCCACTTCTGCGGTGTAATTTTCCCAGTGAGTCTTGCTAAAGTTCCAGTGAGTTTTGGGACAGATCTTACTATGGGTACTTGAGTGCCCACGTTTAACAGAACTGGTCTGTGTTGACTTTTCGTGACGTCCGAGACCACCCTCCTTTTGCAGTGGAGTGGAAGGTTGTGTCTATTCTTGGAGAAAAAGCAAAGGTCCGGATTATAATCTCGTCCCCATCTGGCAGAGTGAAATGTGCCTTTCTCCTTACCATCATACATTAGGAATAGATTCTCGAGATCCGCCCATTCTGCCACACATTGACTGTCATTATTGGTATTGTTATACTCCCATAGTGTACTGTGGCTATTAAAGTCTCCCATAACAACCGCTGGGTGTTGTACTCCTGTCACCGCACTAGCATGCCATGGTTTGCCTGGTGGCTTATACATGTTTATTATGTCGGTACAAGAGATTTCCATATGTGTAACATGTATATCGCTCTCAGAGGAGCTTTGGACATTCTTCACGTCATCAATGTTGTTCTTAACGTATGTAGCATTGTCATAGTGGGCATGGAATGTAGTAGCGGCAAGAGAGTATCCAGGCAGTCTGCATCTCTTGTACTGTTGTTGTTCGTTCTCACAATGGGTCTCCTGGAGCAGTATGACGTTCAAACAGTGTTGGTTTGCAAGTTTTAGAAGCCAGTCCCTCTTAGGTCTGCTAACATCCTCAATATTAAGTTGTAGGATACGCAAGACATCTCCTATGTCTCTTGTCGTGGGGTTCTCAGAAGAACCTTTAGTGCTCTTATACAATCTCTCTCTCATGTCGATCTCTCTTGCTGGGATATCCTAAAAGGTCCAGCAGCCAAGTTGTAGACTATTTAGCCGTGTTAACAAGTATCAACTCGTTACCCGAGGTGCACCACTAGGAGGCTAGTCTACATTACATCCCATTATTTCTTTAATCAGTTATGACCACAAAGGTGGGGGTGGTAATTAACTTTATAATTAATCGCTTTAATTAGTGGACTGTAACAAAAGAGGGTGTGAATTGAAACATGTATTCTAGGTATTCGTACTTTAATAATGCAAGAATTAATTTGCATTAAATACGTTAAATATCTACAATAATTTCTAACTACTTTCAAGCAATCATCCTTTCACACATAAAACTAAATAGGTATTGTACATATGGTTTACTATTATTAAATGACTAACAAAACTTCTTGATTATTTAAATCTAAAATGAACTAGATACCTCCTTTTTTACTGAATTTAATTGACGTTCTCCTACAAATTTCCACCCGCCATTTTAACTTCTTCTGTCTTCATCAGCAGAGACGCTACGAGCTGTATTGTCTCGAAAATGCGTTAAAACGCCCAAACGAGTTCTTTATCCAAGCTTGGACAAAGAGAACAGAAAATACAGCAGATATTCTCTAAATATCTGTGCAAACAAATGAGAAAAACCATTAAATATCTTGGCGTCACACAAAGCTATGACTGGGTAGATGTACTTGGCGCCAAATTCATGTAGAACGATGACTGGATCTATGCATCACAGTTGAGTGTTTGTAAGGCACTAAAATCTAATTTTTCCTACCGGCGCGGACAGGGAGATTAGGCAGATGCATTTGAGAGGGTGGAAGCATGTTCTTTCTTTATTTAACATATTGTTGTTTACACAACACTGACGAAGACAAATATATATTATATATTGAGAACGATAAATAACGGTTTCTTGGACGGAGTGACATTTTGCTTTCCAGCGATTGTTGCATATAACGGAATCTAATATACCGACAATCCAGGTTCGGACTAAGGAGTAACTGAAATACAATACTTTAAATGCACACATTGCTATTTACCTGGGGTGAAATAAATTTATTCGGAGTTTAATTATGGTTCATTCATACTATGGATACTAACCCAAACCATACGGTGAAAAACGAAAGTTAATACGCATGTTGGGGTTGGGGTGTTTCCCTAACAATATCTATATAATTATTTATCACCTACACTGGCTGCCATTTGCTTGATTGCATGCGATGCAATCATGTAACACATACCATGCGAACCAAAAAAAAACTCCTAAAACCATATCTCCAGATCTACTGTCGTGATTTACTTATGTTCAGCAGTTTATTTGGAAATGCTATTTGTCTATATCTGGCTTAGTCATCCAATTACGGTTGCACCATGAGGACTAAAACCAAATCAAAAAATGTTTATGCTACAACAAAGCCTATATAAAACACAATGAAATAATGCACAATATGAAGGAGAACAAAAGAAAAAGCTGGCGGTATTATAATACTGCACCAACTGAAATCGCAAAAGAATAATATTTTTAATTAATTATCATTATTAGTAAATTAAAATATTATGCTTGGAAATTTTTACATTAATTATTTTTTTATGAACGTGGGTAATAATAAGTTGGAAAATTCATTAATAAAATTTCCTGTTACTATTGGATATCATTAAATTTTTTATTGCATTTTTTCGAATTTTATATCTATATTAGGCCTTTAGTTTGCGCAGGCCTACGCTGACGATGGGTTGGTTCCCGTCTCCGGGTGATAAATTAATGTCGCCTGTAAAAGAATGCAGGTGACGTGACGATGACGTGTAGAATAGTACAAGAAGGTTTCTAGCTCCAAAAATGTATGGTGAATCACTTGTAGTCCATCCGTCTGGAAGGCGAAGTAATGAATCATCTAAACTTACGCAAATTAACTTCACGCGATAGTACGAGTCTCGGTATTGCACAGTACATTTTACGCAAAAACGGTGCAACAAGGTTATTCTTACTATTAGCTTGGACTAACATTTATGGAAAAATATAACAGAATCATGCCATTTTTTGCATTGAAAGGCTCCAGAATGATCGATCAGTGGCGTACTGATTACGAGAGTAAAACTGGTAATATACAAAATTGAGGCATTATGCTAAGACGACAGAAAGGCGCCCATCAATACTAGATGATCACTTACCGAGAAAAGGGCTGAAAACAATAATAATAAAATTACTCTACTTCAGCAATAAAAGAACATTTTAAAGTTATTTATTCATTTTAGTATCAAAATCTAAACAACCAATATACACAATATTGTCAAATATAATAATTCATAAAGCTACTAACTAATTATCACCCTGTCCCAAGTTTGAACTTGAAATTATTTAATAAACATTAAAAGCAAACTATAAACAACGCGAGCAGTCAACGGGAGCGATTATGAACCTTGAGCATGCAATGATCAGCAATTTCTCTAATATAAATACACTGGCAAACCTTCAGTTCGTCAGACTTTTGGTCTCACCCAAGCCAGCTCCAGAGTTAGTCACATGACTGCTTTTGGTTCAATCCGCTCTTTGGTTAGTCACATGATTGCTAAAGTTCTAATCCTTTTCCTACCCCAAACTTAGTTCTTGGTTAGCCACATCGACTGCTAAGACTAGGGGTTTCATTAACCACAGTAGAAAAGTCGAGTCTGTCAAAGTTCTTCGAGTGAAGTTTCTAAGTAGTCTGTCAAGTAGTTCAAAGTGTAGTGTCCAAGTGCTCTTAAATACCTTAACATTAAATAAAACGCAACGCAACATAAGATAAACTATATTTACAAAGCAGTGACCAAAAAGACCTATAAACAATTCATCAAACATACCTCAAGTCGAGAAAGCATGCGCACCTTAATAATTGGGTATAGGCTAGTCTCATTAAGTTTCTGACCAGTAAACGCTGTTAAAAACTCTATCGTTGGGTCTTTGACCAATATACATTGTTAATCTTTTCTCATTAAGTTTACCTAATATACTTTATTGTTTTTAAGTGCTTTCTTTATCTTCGCTTCTCACCTTACGTAAAGAATCCAGTATTACCATCAGAGATACACCCCTGCACGCTGAATAGGGCGTGGCATCGCGATTCAAACGTATGATGACAGACCGGTGGAGGCATTAAGAAAAAGTTTAAAGAACTGTCATCACGATTACTCGCGACAATATACAACTAAATAGTGATAGTTAATTTTAAACGCCTTCTATATCCGACAGTTCAGACATACTAGAATTAAAATTCGGCAATAATTTAACTAGTGGCTCTACAATTTGGTCCATTGATAGATCTAGTATCCACATTTTATCTTCTTCTTTAATGACGTGTTTAAGTGGAGTGACATTAGATGTTGCTTTCTTAACTAGATTTAAAGCTTCCTGTTTGACTAATTACATCAACTCGCGTTTAACATTGTCTTCATAGAATAATATATTTCGCTGAGTTCACCAAGGCTGTCTATCATCTTTAAGCCATCCCATCGTGGCAACATTTCCAACTTTTTTGAAACGATAACTTGCATTATCCATGATAACCATTGAGGCGGGGGTATTAAATCTATCATCTGCGTAAACCATTCTTCAAACACATCAGAATTCATCATCATCATCACCCATCCATATACGTACACTGCTGGACATAAGCCGCCCTTAAGGTTTTCCATCTAGATCTATCTTGCGCAGTGTTTATCCAGTTTGTTTAGATTCTCTTTATACCGTCTGACCGCCTAGTTGGCGGTCTACCTCTACTGCGATATGCGTCCTGTCGTGGCCTTCATTCTGTCCAACGCCTATCCGTGAGACGCGCTACGTGTCCAGCCCAATTCCACTTTAGACTCGCTATTTTTTCTATGGCATCTGCGAGCTTAGTTCTTCCTCACCACGATGTTTCGAATTATATCTCTAAGTGAAATGCCAAGCAGCGATCGTTCCATTTATCTCTGGGCAATACGAATTTTATTTACCGTCTTTTCGGAAAGAGTTAGTGTTTCCATCCCGTAAGTAAGTACGGGCAGCACGCACTGCTCGTAGACTGTTCTTTTCAGATACACAGGGATATTAGCTTTAAAGACATCTTGCAGTGTTCCAAATTCAGCCCAAGCCAGTCATATTTGCCTGCATATCTCACATGTTTGATTGTCCCTTTCAATGCGTAGCTCATGTCCCAGGTATTTGTAGGAACTTACTAGTTCAAGACTTGATCCATTTAAAGTGATACCTTCGCTTGCGCCCAGACTTGTCATAAATTGTGTTTTGCTGCCATTAATTTTTAGTCCTAATGAGTCGGAGACCTCGTTATGTCTCCGTAGCATTTCCCTGGCTTCGTCAGAATTCATATCATCTTGGTGATATCCTCGTTTTCTCGATTCGAATGTAAGCAGACTGTCATTAATGAAACCCTATATGTGTTATAATTAATCGGCTTCCTTTGCCGGATGGTGGACGGAGATCAGTTGACCATCCTTTCATAACAGCTCGTCTTGAACTCAAAACGTGTTTATTCTGCCAAAACTTATTTAGGATGTCCCTCCATTTATCCAAGTTTCATCTAACTAAGTAATAAATGCGTGTTCCTTGAGAACGTTCTTGTTTAATTTTTGTCAGATAATCTCTTCTTCACCGTACCAAGTAGTTTAGTATCAATGGGTCACTTTTATTGGCCTCTAAAATTAAGTCCAAAGTTGGGATTTTTTTTCAATGAAAACCCATCAATGATTCTTCGCAGGGAATTTTTCACATCTTCTACCAGCTCCAGTATCATCTCCTGCCTTTTTTCTTTCAAAATTCGATAGACAATTGTTTTTCCAACTCTGGTCTGGTTGAATACTATCGTCGACGCTTAAATTAAGGTTTGCCTATGTTTTTTTAGGTTTAAAGCCATTATTTTTGTCGTTTTGTGGAAGATATCTGTTTTATTCTAAACTGATGCATGACGTGCTATATGAAAACTAAACTAACAGAGAACTCTATGATACGATTTATAATCCAAACTACAGGACGCTTTTGGTTTGTTACCCACTATGTGGCCGTTATCTCTCTTAATACTTCGGTTTCCAAACGGATAGACTATAACTCTGTGAGTGAGGTGAAGTAACTAAAAGTTCTAATGGGCTCCGAACTTTCTTGGAGAGCTCAAGTTGAAAAGATAGTTAAAAAGTCGGTGCCAATGTTCTGGAAGTTTAGCAGAGTGGAAGACGCAACCTGGGAGCAAGGGTCGTGCACTGGCTAGGCCGAGGATAATGTCCAGCTCGGTGCACGGTGGTGTGGTGACCCGCGGTGGGGCATAAAACCGCTTATGTGAAGTTCACATAAATTCCAAGGATAGTCTGCGTCGCCATCACAGGAGCCATAAGAACAACGTCAAGAGCAACAGTCGATGTCCTGCTAGGCCTCCTACCACTCGGTGCTTGGGTCTTGCTGGAGACCACGTTTTCCATCTTGCGGTTGAGAAGCAATGGTATCTGAAGAGAAAGAGGTGGGACTTTTGGAGATGGACGAATCTCCCTAAAAGCAGATCACGTAGTACCTGAGGGAGGATACACAGTGATCATCTCAACAAAGAGACAATGGGAACATAGAGAGTAAAGTTTGCCGGAAAGAGCCTTCATATGCTACACAGATGGCTCACGACTGGTGGGACAACAGTCTTCCGGAGCTGTAGTCATAATAGACTAGCGGCATCTGGGAAAGTTACCTCTTAGGAAAATTCACAGAAGTGTTTCAATTAGAACTGTACGCAATCTTGATGGTTGCAACAATGAAGGAGGTCAGGCAAAGAAATGAAGAGGAAGTAGAAATTTGTTCTAATAGCCAAGCTGCATTCGGAGCGGTTTGTGCATCTAGGACTAATTCTAAATTGTTTCAGGAGTGCGCACATGCCTTGGAGCTGCTGGCTCAGAGCAAGAGAGTGAAGCTGATATGGGTCACGGGACACAGCGGTGCGGAGGGGAACGAGCAGCCCTTCCATAGGCCTGGGGCCCTTTTCAGGTGTTTCTAGAGCTCAAGCAAGACTGGAAATCAAAGAGCGGACTGAGCAGGCTCTCTCTGGAGATTGGAGAAATTTTCAGAGAGGAGACAGTCCAAGAACTATATTGCTTAGCCTGATAAAGCTAGAACTGAATTGCTCCTGACGAGAGATACGTAGTTCCAGAGCACCTTAATAAAGGTCATTAGATGGTACTGCCGTCTAAGAATACACATGATCCTCATAGGCATTGATGAGCGCGCTACCTACAGATGAAACCTCTCTTCATTACCTGGAGAGATGCGCATCCTTTATAAGAGTGAGGCACAGGCACACCGTCTTTGAGTCGGACGAGGAGACTATGTGCCTTCCCATAAATGCTCGCCAATAATTATCCCCAAAAAACTTGTAAAATCGACTTCGCTAATAGAATAATTTAAACCATCAATAACTGAAATATGCATAAAGTTAGACAAAAGCAAATTAAACTTGTTTCATAATCATTAAGATACTGCAGAAACGAAATTTTAAAGATTCTTATTTTTCAAGTTAAACTAAAGCAAAAGTCGCGCCTGGATCTGCATAATTTTAGATAAGTTAATTGTCCTTCCATCTTCGAAAATTTGGAATTTGCCTTTTATTGAAATTTTAACTTTCACATAATCTGTTGAGCTCAGTGAACCCATTTTTTTATTAAAATTGTTTTTTATTGATCATCTATATTTTCACATAAAATATTTAAGACTTTTGTCTCGACCCTGTGGCATCTAGCGAGCCACAATTTCAACACTCGATATAGTTCACACGAACATCAAATGCGCTAGAACCGCAAACATCAGTCTATATAAATTGACACCCAAGCTCTATAAGCTTTTAAATAAACCTGATTTCTTAGGGGAAATATGCTACACGTCGATCTGTGTTATCTCTCATTTTGTTGATTTTCTATCGTGTAAGGGAATATAATAGAAGTGCAATTTATTTACCTATTTATTATTAGAGAAATTTTTTTCTAACATGATAATTCGCCTGAAAATTCAAACGATTGATTAAGATTTTCCTGCCCTGCCTTGAAGTTGAAATTAATTAAAAAAAACTGGAGATGCTCTTAATTTATGTATTTAATTTAGTTGGGATGTATGGATATAAAAGCAACATGAAGTTGCTTCTAAGCCGCACTTTGGAAGACGCGCTTAATATTAAACCAAGCCATTAATTAAACTGAAAATGAAATCAAGACCGGCAATATTTTTTCTTAATTAGGAGATCAGGTAGGCCGGATTATTATTACAATAAGGAAGTCTTCTTTGTAAACGGCAAAGATTAAATTTAAGAGGGAGAGGAGGAGAGGAAATATAAAAATATAATGCAGGGAGAGAAGCACTTAAAGAATGTTTTATAGGGCAAAAACGAGAAATCTGTAGTGTCAAGTCATAAAAGAATTGGCCGAAAGCCATGTTAAGAAACATCCAGGATTTGCTACTAAAAGTGACAACCACCGAGCTTTTAACAAAATCTGGTCCTAAAGGGAGACTGTGAAAAAAGTGATATCTATAAGAAAAGTGACCAAAATTTTACCTTGAAATGCTCACTCTAGTCATTAGTGTCAGTAGCAAACAAGCGAGTTTAATACATCAAAATGTGCAACCTATTGGTAATACAAGAGACCAGGTTAAATATGGCTTAAGAAACTACGAAGAAAGCCCGCTTACATGTTCCAACAAGCATTTGAAATAGAAAGGCTAGTTAGCTAAATAGAAAGCTTTCTAATTTTCGTTCTAAGGTTTGCTATCTAGATCCCAAGGCGGACATGAGGGATCGGCAAGACCAATGAACGCTAAATCAAAAAGAAAAATCCAAAAACTAACTTTTTTAAGGTCTTCTAAAGATGCACCGGTTGATCTGACGGCCTGTCACTTTCGGATTTGGACTCTCTAAAGATCCACCAAGAGACTAAAAAAAGTAGTTTCTGTATCTTTCACGTATCATCACGATGAAAGTGATACTGCACGGATCGATGGCTTTTGAGAGAACTCTTGGTCTATTGTTTAGAGTACTTTAATGTTGTACCTATCGATTTTTTCCCAGTCTTTAATACTAATATTTTCCGGAGTAGTTCTTCCATTCAAACAGTGAAAGACTACGTATTCGATCGAGTCAAGTTTCCTGCAGTACTTGGCCAGTCAGGAATTATGTGAGGAACGATCGTAACCACGTTAAGCGTTGGATGCCAAATATGCAACCTTATTTGCTAATTGCTTATTAGGCGGTTTATATGCCAGGTTTACTCAGCGGATTAAGCTTTTTTAAGAGGCGTGGGTCGAAGAGTTGGCTGTTAGGGTAGGGCGCTACTAATTTTTTTTTCGAAGAAATGTATCAATGAATATTGATCCTTGAAAATAGGGTATTAAAATTTAGAAAAATACCCTAGATATGACTATCAAGAGATTTAGAAATTAATGGTATTTATTAAGGAACGGTACTGTTGATAGTAACTTACCAAAATAAACATCGGGATTTCAAATA
Source organism: Pissodes strobi (assembly GCA_016904865.1). NCBI lineage: Eukaryota > Metazoa > Arthropoda > Insecta > Coleoptera > Curculionidae > Pissodes > Pissodes strobi. The sequence continues at coordinate 48,362 of MU188888.1, forward strand.
ACTATTTATTAAGCTATGAAAAACTTACACAAATCCTTTCAGGACAATTAAATTTTATCTCCAAATAATTTAAAGTTAACTAATGAGAAGATTCTCTCATAAGACATTTCACATATACTATCAGAATAGTAACTCAAATAAAGAAGGATACCAAGTTCTAATCTATGTCTTATAACCTTAATATTTACCTTACAAATGTTTGCATTTGCCTCCACCTCTATTTACAATTTTTGGGAAAGTAGAGCCTCTTTGGATTTGGCTCCAGGGTGTAAACAGCACAAGTGCTAGTTTAGTGACTCTAACGAAGCTGAATGATTACGTCATTAAAAGTCAAAAGGCACACTAAATCAATGACGTAACCAATGAGGTAAATAGATATAAAAAAAAAAACGAAATGAGCTCAGTTCGATTAGGTTTTAAAGCGCAAAGTTGAAAAAAAAACTAGCACTGAGAGCCAGAGCCGAAGAGGTCTACTTTCCCAAAAATTGTAAATAGAGGTGGAGACAATGGCAAACATTTGTAATGTAAACATGAGTCCTCCATAACAATATAGAACATATCTACCACTCCATAACAATATAGAACATATCTACCACCTTAATATTGTCTACGTTATATTTCAAAACAATCCCAACTAAACGTTGAATTCTTAAAAGTTTGATAAAATGCAATCAAACACGAGACATTATAAAGGAAGTATTGTATTACACTAGCTTTATACTAAATCAATAAAATATAAAGTAAATAAGTATAGATATACAAATGAAATGGTAATTAAGTAAATAAAATTAATCTAAATTATTAAATATGGCAGCGGTAAGATCATCATATCAATAAACAGTTAATGAAGTGCACTATGTCGATAGGGTAACCTATGAAGCAAATAGAAATGTATATATAGCCAATATGTGTCTACGGGTAAACGAATTGATTATTAAACAGAACTAAGCTAATTAAATCTCATGATAATATCATTACGTCATTAGAGGTCAAAAGGCACACTAAATCAAAGAAGTGACCAATAAAGAAAATAGATATAAAAAATGAGCTCAGTTCAATCAGGTTTTAAAGATAAACTTGTGCACTTCTAGGAGGTGAATAGTTGTTTATAGTAAAAACTTATGGTTTAAGTTGGTAGGTATAATACACAGGTAAATTATATAATCAAGAAGACATTTTTGAGATAATTATCGATTAAAGTAATACCGTATTGTATTAAGAAAACACAAAATCAAATAATCGACAAGGATCATAAGTGATCTAACTTCAATTACTCAAATATGATAAGAAATAACAGACAGTCAGATTAAGGTATATTCTATAAATCTCATAACTGTAAAGGTGAAACAAATAATGTTCATAACATTAACAATATAAACTCTCCACTCCAGATAAATCAATTGATTAGCATAACTTCAGCTACAAAAAATCACTGCCTTCTAAAATCACTAAATTAAATTATGACATTAAAGAGAATAGATCGATATGATAATAATATTTGAACTAGAGACAGTTATCAGCAAGTTAATAAGACAACTGAAACAAGTAATTATGTGACTCACGAAATTAAATGATTTTATGAGAGAGAATGGATCGGTATGAGATTATAGATGAAATAAAGTCAATTATCAGCAAGTTAAGGAAACAAATGCGGCAAGTAATTATGTGGCTTACGGTAACAGCATAACCTTATAGTACATGTACGCAGTACAAAAAGGTTAAGTCAACTAAATACTATCCCGTGGTTAGGCATCCGATATTTAAGAGGATATCAGAAACGATATTAAAGAGTTTAGGCATTTCTAAACCAAACCATCAATAACAAAAACGTATTTGTGATGAAATAATGCTAGACCCAAGGTCATTTATCAGTAAGTTAATAAACTAAAACGATAAGTATACACGATATAAGCAGCAAATTACCTGCCTTTAATTGATTATATATTCATTAATTAAAATTATATATAGCGGTAAGAAATATGATAATCAAACAAATGACCTACAGCCATTTGATTATATATTCATGAATTAAAATGATATATAGCGGTAAGAAACATACGATAATCAAACAAATGACCTAGAGCCATTTGATTATATATTCATTAGTTAAACTGAAAGATAACGATAAGCGATATACGGTAGTTCAGACAACTGACTTACAGTCGTTAATATAAAATTCATTAATCAAAATTATAGATAATGGGAAACGATATTCGGTAATTTAGACAACTGACTTACAGTTGATAATTATAAATTCATTAATCAAAATGATAGATAACGAGAAAAGATACAGCAATTTAGGCACTTAAATAAATACAAGTGATTTTACTTTATTCCGGACGAGTTGCAGACACTGTCGCTCTCTGGAAGTAAGTCACCATGTGGTTGCGTCACCCAGACAAAAAAAGACTTTGGTATGGCTAACTATCGATGGAATTAGCGAGATCAGCGTGAAATTTTACATCACAGAAGAAATTCGATCTCATAGAAGGAATTCTGTCCCACAGAAAGAATTATGTCCATCAGAAAGAATTTTGTCCGTCAGAAAGACCCTTTAAAAAAAAGTCAGCACCCTGGTTCATCACACAACCTTTATGGACGATATGTTCGGTAATTTTAGGAATATATGTTCTAGTAAATTCGCTTAATACTGCAACGACAATATCAGGCGGTAAGGGTAAAAATATTATAGATAAATTCCGATACGGAGAATGGCCTGCTCGCCTTGAGTTTTCAGGCAAGAAGGGCTATGAATTTTCTCACCAATAAATATATACCACCTTTGTCTAGTGGCGTATTAAACGGACGTCCGTACCTGTCAAGCAGGTTTGAACACCTGGAGTAAGGTCACGAGAAGTAAGGTAGCGAGAGTATCGATAACGCAAATTAACCAGTAAAAGGTGAAAATCGCAATACTGTATTCAGTAACATTTGGAACGTCCTCCATGTCATCGGCTGTACCAACGTGCGCAACTGAGAAATGTTGTATCATAACATTTCCAAGAATTATTAAACCTTTTAGAAATGATTACTTTATTGCTGGAAGTGAGGTTAAAAGAGTGTAGCAGATTAGAGATTTTGATGTAATTTTGGATTATAGGTTATCACTTCAATGGATTTTTTCACTGCTAGGTCTTTGAAACTGCTGGGTTCTATGTAAAGGATGGCTTAGAGCTTTACTCTATATACTTTTAGATTATTCCATTGTTCATTGCTAAGATCCATATTCGAGTATGGTTGTTTGGTTTAGAGCCTGCACTATCGTACTTTCGTAAAGATTGAGGCTATTTATGGCAAAACATGCTGACCTGATGACAGTTCATATTTGGTAATGTAACGTAACTGCGTATCATCATTGATCATTAACATCATAGATATCAATATTGTAAGACTGTTCATTATATACAATCAAAACATAGAGTTAAGTAACTCAAGTCTATTATTTGGGCCTTGGATGAATGAACCTGACTCAACTAGTAACTCAAGGGGACATAATATAGCACCCCTTGGTTGAGTCTTTACAATATGGTTCATTTGAAAAATGGTTTATTCGTCAATAAATAAATAAATTAATTAATGTCTACTGTACAGGGTGGCTCGAATTCGTGTCTATGTATGGGAAACTCGAAAACCGTAAGAGTTAGAGTGTCGGTCAAATTAAGGCAAAATTGCACATTTAGGTACCTATCAATATGCCGTTTAGAAAGTTTTAAAATTCCGAGTATTTCCGGAGTTATCCGGAAAAAACGAAATTTTAAAAAATCGTTTTATTTTTTCCTGGGCTTATTTAAAGACGGATTTCAAATTGAATTGCATTTTTGCATCGCCACTTTCTCCGCTCTATCCAATGATGATATCCAGTTTAAAATCCGACGTTTCATCTTCAAGGGATCATCTTCAACTTTCTTTTTTTAAATACGAACTTTAATTTTTTTATCGTTTTTCGGATGGTATTGGCGCTATAAATATAAGTATGTGTTTTTATTTTTTTATTTTTTTATTTTCATTATTTTTTTTTTAAATTATATATTTTGCTTTGGCATAATTTTAAATAATTTAAGGTAGGTACTTTTGAAATTTTTATATTGTATAAGAATATTTTATTTTGTTTTTGTATTAAGTGAAAAATTTGAGCCCGTATTAAAAATAAAAAATAGTAAAATTATTTTTTACGAGATTATGGCCATGAACTAGTACTCAAACAAGTTGCTTAGTGCAAAGATAAAATACTTTCAACTTTTAACCAATTAAATATTTTATTTATCAACAATTTATAATCATACTACGTGATACTATAGATACTTTGATGGTGTGTTTTTCTATCAAAGTACCTATAGTATTATGTCGTATGATGCTTATAAATTGTTGATGATCTTTAATAAATAAATTTTTTAATTGGTTAAAAGTTGAAAATATTTTATCTTTGCACCAAGCAACTTGTTTGAGTAATAGTTCATGACCATATTCTCGTAAAAAATAATTAAACTATTTTTTATTTTTAATACGGGCTCAAATTTTCCGCCTAACACAAAAAACACATAAAATATTTTTAGAGAATAAAAAAATTTCAAACGTACCTACCTTAAATTATTTAAAATTACGCCAAAGCAAAATATATAAAATAAAAATAACAACAAAAATAATAAAAAAAAAAACTAAAAAAATAAAAACATACTCATATTTATAAGGCCAATAACATCTGAAAAACCATAAAAAAAATAAAGTACGTATTTAAAAAAAAAGTTGATAATGATCCCTTAAAGACGAAACCTCAGATTTCAAGCGGGATATCATCATTGGATAGAACGGAAAAAGTGGCAATGCAAAAGTGCAATTAAATTTGAAATCTGTTTTTAAATAAGCCCAGGAAAAAAATAAAACTATTTTTTAAAATTTCGGTTTTTTTCGTATACCTCCGTAAATACTCGGAATTTTAAAACTTTCTAAACGGCATATTGTTAGGCACCTAAATGCGCAATTTTGCCTTAACTTGACCGACACTGCATCTCTTATGGTTTTCGAGTTCCCCATACATAGACACGAATTCGAGCCACCCTGTACATACATAGGTAACATATTTTCAATGTAGATGTTGCTTTCCCCTTCTTACTATAGAAATTTAGTTAATTTTAAATATGCATTGTCACGTATAGAATATTTGTAAGTTTTTTTTTATTGTTACGACCTGTACGTATGCCGTAACGGCACGCCTTGGTTGGCGTGCAGGAATTATATCTCGGAAACGGGATCGATCTATGTCAAGTGAGAAGAGATGATTAAGAAAGCACTTTAGTTAAAAACAATAACAACGCCTATTGGTCAAATACTTAATGAGAAAACATTATCAATGTCTACTGGTCCGAAATTAAATGTGGTTATATTATATCCGATTACTAAGGTGCGGATGTTCAATCAAAATTTACACTGTACTTTTACTTCTTGGCAGATTTTATTTTGAAGATAATCTTTCCCAGAACTTTGACAAATTTATCGTACATTACTACTGTGGGTAGGCAACCCCTGAGTCCACGACCATATGATCTGCAGAAACTCAGGTTTTGGTTGGAAAAAAAGTTCTAGGTTAAAACCCAGCGAACATGTGCTCTACGGCGAACTGGTTTAGGTGAGAAACCAAATCTGACGAACTGATGGCTGGCTACCATAAACAATAAAAACTGCTGATCATTGTGCGTTTATGGTTTATAATCGTTTGTGTTGACTGCTCGCGCTGTTTATAATTTGGCTTTAATGTTTACATAATATTTTCCAAGTTCAAGTTCAAACCTAGGACAGGATAATATTTACTTAATAGTTTGTGCATTCTAGTAGTTCACACGTTCCCCCTCTCTCTAAACGTTGAACCTCAACGTCATCAAGGCCCCCCATGTTTTAAACAGAAAAACCTCAATTCGAGAAAACATATCGCAATTTACATCATCTTACTGTAACTGTACAATACAAAATATCATCAGTGGTTTTGTTACTTTCTAGATCCAGGCTGATCCTTTGTAACTCCCCTTCCTAGCCCCCACTGCAGTTTATGTCTTAGCATGGTTTGACATACCCTTATAGTGCTTGAGGGTATCAAAGGTGCTGCTGTGGAGACTCCACTGGCGCTTGATATATACGTGCAATAAAAAGATACGTATTTTTCCACATTTTTTTAATAATATTACAACTCTAGTTCTAGAAATAAAATAATAGTTTGTAGAACTTGAATTTTATGCACTATTTATCTACAATATTCACAAGACGGTCCTGTCTTTATACTACTACCCATAGTTCCTTAATTCTTATTACTATATGCGTAATATAAAAGTTAACTAAACTTATTTATCTATAAAGACGGTTCTGTCTTCTAATATTTAACTATATTAGGTACCAATATTGAAGTTTACTCATCCTATTTCTACAACTACATTTAAAAATGTTGATTTATACCGTTGTTTGACTAGTAGTTTATGCATTTTAGTAGTTCACATTATTTACAATACATTCAACTTTATATAGTGAATTTTATATTGCTAACGCAATGTAATTCCATTCAGTCTGAAACTCCAACTTGTAATCATTATGCCAATAACATCTCCAATAATTCCACCTAAAGCTTTCCGCTCATACTTAGCCTTTATTACAACATACTTTTAACACGAAAGTATTTCAAAATTACATATTTTGCGAAAGTCTCGACTTAAGTTTAATGGAAAAGTAAATCCGTTCATCGAAGTTAATAAAATAAATAGGAGCGCTGCTGACGCTCGTTAAAATTTAAATCGCCGTAAAGTTGCGACTGGAATTTTCCAGAGTTGCAAATCCTTTCTCGCTAATTTCTAATGAATACTGTTTACAAGTTTACTTAACCCGATACAAATCGGGTGGTTATATTTTAACCTGCGTTGCACTTTCGCCGAATAGACTTAGCGGAAGAGTGCATTTATTCCCAAATTATTTCAGATTTAGATACCATTATATATTAGGTTCAGATTGATTACTTCGCGTATTACTTATGTAAGCAAGTTCTCGAACTGCTGGGAGAAAAGTTAGGTTGAACATATTAATACCCATAACATAAATATAATAATGAGAACATTGACACATTTTTTTATATGTAATGCAAATTCAGTTCCCTTCATCTGCAGTGTTAAGTAAAATATTTTGTAAAAGTTTCCTGTTAAAAACTCTCAAAACTTTAAACGGCTGCACAAAACTGTCAACCCGACCGGAAAATATTTTATCGATGCAGCAATGAATTTCCTTCACTTACAAATTGCTTTGAACTTTTTCCAATTTATCTTAGAATGCTTTCCATCGACTGGAGTGGCTTTTGACTAGGACATTTTTTGTAAATGCAAATCGATTTATTAATAAAATTGTAATATGCATTTATAGACGACATCTTTTAGCTGTTGTAGGACGATAAATAAAACCTGTCTAGAAAATATAAGTCTTCGCATCGAGAATAACTAGAAAATTAACAGAATGGATATAATATGGTTTGAATGAGGGTGAGGTCGTTCGATTCTAAGGCCGTCGTGGATGTATTTGGCACCTAAACATTGCCCCTGGTTAAGAAGTTTATAAAATAAAAAAATCACTCAAACATTGATGGGGTGCAAAATGCCTGAATGTCAAATACAATTACGGAATCTGTGGATATGGGATTCCCACGTATCAATGGTGTCAAACTTTTAAAGCAAAATAAATAGCGCTATATCATTTTATGTCATTATTGATGCTAACATTATATCTACTTATAGGAAGGAAGCCGTTTTAGTCCTTTGCATTTTTGGGAACTCCGAACTCCTTTGGTATTGATTTATAATTTAAAACAGACGAGACGCTCCAATTACCAGAATAGTTAAATGTATGTCGAATATTAATCATTCAGTATTGACGAAATGTATGGACCTGTATAAAATATATATTTTTTTGTTCTCAATAAGAGATTCTCATACCAGTGCAATTGGTTTAGATTTATACAGGTGTCCGGAAATACCGTTCAATTACTTTCAAGAGTGATTCTACATAAGAAAACATGAACATTTTTTCATATGAACCTGGGTCCGGAAATGCATTCCAAGAACTCGAGTTTTTATTAATATCTTAAATATCCTTATACTTATTTTGTTTCAATTTACTATTTTGTTCAATTACTATAGTAATAAGGGGCTCATTTAGCCTTAATTAGATCAAGAATATAAAGTTCAGTGGGGCCCCGGGGGCATCATATCGAATATTATTGACAAAAAAAATATGCGCCACTGACTATTTTAAACATTTTATATTTTTTTCGTATTAAGCAACTAAAAATACAACGTTTTTGCTTCTTGAATTCTTTTCGTATCTTGCTTCATTTTCGAAAAAAAAAATTAAAACCAGTTTATTACATTTCCAAATTTTTTTTAAGATCGATTTTTTAATTAATAATAATAATAAATAAATAAGTGGTATTGTTGAGAAAACCATGCTTTTATTTGAAACAAACACTGTAGAAGTGGAAGAGGAAATATCGAATGTCAAAAATAAAAAAGCTCCAGGTTGGCATGAGATTAGAAGTGAAACTCTAAAAGAAATATCAAAGGAAATTTCACCCGTTCTAACGTTTTTAATAAACCTATGCTTTCAAACTGGAATATTCCCTGACTGCTTGAAGATTGGAACTGTAAAACCGCTTTTTAAAACTGGCGATAGAAATAAAATTGAAAATTATAGGCCAGTATCACTTCTTTCAATTTTCTCTAAAATAATTGAAAAACTAGTAAAGAAAAGGATTGTGGAATTTCTCGAAAAACACAAAATATTATCAGCTTTGCAGTTTGGATTTAGAAAAGGGAAATCGACACAAGATGCGATTCAGAAATTAATATCAGAAATTTACGCCGCTTTAGACAAACCTGAGCCATCCCTATGTGTTTTCCTAGACCTGTCAAAGGCTTTTGATACCGTATGTCATCAAAATCTACTGAAGAAATTAAAGTGCTATGGTATAAGAGGGGTGGCTCATGACTTGCTGAGAAATTATTTATCTGGAAGAAAACAACGAGTTAATATCGACGGAATCTTAA
>MU188888.1:57436-69566 GCA_016904865.1 Pissodes strobi
CCCTATATCATTCCGATTTGACGTATGCGTAATGACGTGCGGGAGATAGGGTAGAGTAATGTAGGATTCTATACATATTTATAAAGTCTAATTAGAAAAGGATTGTCAGGGGCATAGAGCTTGGCTTTGATATAATTACAAAAGTAATATCTAGCCCTAAATTGTATAAATTAAGAAAGCATGTATCCATAAAGTCGCTGTAAATTATTAATGAAGCATGTATGGGGAGATATGTCGGTATACGTACGATGAGATATCTATAAAGACAAATATTTTAAAAATCCTTAATTAACATTTATAGTGACCTATAATAAATACACTTCTAACACCATATCGGGGGTAGGGTACTTTTGTTTGGAATAAACGAAGATGCATTCTTGTTGACGGTAACAGTTATTTATGCAACTAATATATGAAATTCTTTTTCAGAGACTGCCCAGTAATTGTACAATATATTCTCTGCAACTCTTAAAAGTTATTACAAACATAAGCAGATAAATTTGATTTAAAAATTGTTCTACCTATATAAAATTTAGGGTATGGCTGTCATCGATGAAAGCAGATACCACGCCTATGTAAGTAACCCAAGCAAGGTTGTAAAATAATTGGACCTTTCTCGGCTTCTGGGAGGTTTTAGTAATTTCTCTAATTTTGACACGACCTTTAATTGGATTGCATTAAACTCTGTCTTGAATATAATTTGTCTCTAAAATTTAGGAAGAGAAAATACATCACATAGGTTGTTGGCATAAATAAAATTATTGGAGAAATATCGTGTATAATTACCAAATATTTAAAATTACCCGCCGAACACCGGCTTTTCTTCTTACCGATACAGAATTGTATTTAAAATAAAAAAATGTATTATCATTCTTCGACCTCAAGAGATTCAAAGGTGGAGCCTCTCTTAGCCCCTCCACATCCAAGACTAAATGTTTATACTACCCTGATATCGACATCGGGAATAGAATACACAACTGTACCCCAGGTCATTGTTGAGTGTTGTTTTTGCTTATTATCTTGTTGGTGGATTCTTTCATTTTCCTCATACCATACCTATTTTCAATTTTCATTCTTATTCTCATTAGCTTTATTTTAAATTGGACTCAGTTTTATTTTGCTCATTCAGACTTTCCAGGAAGGGCATCGAATTTGTTCCGACCAGTAAATTTCGATTTAAAATTGCATTAACCGAACGCTTCAAGTTAATTTTAAGTTCTTAGTTCAAAAAAGTCCTTCATAAATTTAATTTGGAACGTAATTGATCCCGGTCTGATATTAAATCCGTTTCTTTCACTGAGACTTAAAAGCAGCTCCAAGCATTACATTTAAATGCTTCTGAGGTGACTTAAAATGATTAATTAAAAACGTTTCCAATTGTACCTTTCAATTAAAATAGATTGCAGAATGGCTTCAAATTCGGTTTCATCTTCATTTCTTAAAAATATTGTAACGAACAGAACTTTGTTTGCTTTCGAACAAAAACATGTGTAGGTTTTATCTTTATTTCTTATGAGCTCGGAACAGTTTGCATTTTAAGCGAAAGTTTTCCCAACATATAGTTATTCCTTTCCTACGTAATAAGTAAATCTTATTTTGAAAAGTGTTAATTTAGCGTTGTGGCCTTGTTTAACATGTACATCATGTACCGCAAGGGGTAGTTTTTGGTGGTTGTGTTGAGTAAAACAGTGTTCTGTTAGATACTGAATTTTATTGAATAAATTACAGCTATTTATATTAAAATTGAATATGTCATAATTGTATATACGTTTCCGTCGGTACGCTCGGCACTTGCTGACACTGCTTACTGGTATATTTTGTGCTTATGTGGTGGTCGGTGTGATCGACTTTAGGTTGATGCCCGGCTAATCAACTCATGACTAATTTTGGTGGTTAGACAAAAAGGGAAAAAAAAGTTAATGAGTGTAGTTATTTTGTATAATATACACGTTTTTTTAAGCCACAGTTTGATCAATTGGGTGAGTTTGGGTTAAAATGTACAATTGAAGATGGGTAGGACAAAATGTGCTTGTCTTCTAAGCATCTAAATTAGACGGTAGGTCAAATCTCGGAGAGTAGGGTGAGGGTTAAATTTATTTAAAGGCGCCACCAACTTGTATGCGGCTCAAGCTAGATAATTCCCAAGTTGTAATTTGGAACCCGTTTAGGCTTAGGGTTCGCAGCAAAGAATAATAAGAATAATTACTTAAATAATTTCAAAACAAAAGAAAATCAAAACGATGCAATTATTAAGCTCAATTCATTCAATTCAATAATACATGCTAATCACTTCCCCATGTTAAAGATAATAAGTGAAAACTATAGATAGGTGAACAGGAAGTTAAGTTTATTACCATAAAATGGTTTGAATGGTTTGTTTTGTTACAACATCCCGCCCCTGGCATCGCCTGGCAGACAGTCACGACAGACGGCAAGAGCGCACCAGTTCATCGTACAACTAGAAACACCTAGAACATCGCTTTACAAGAACACCTTTGTCTGGCGCACTGCATCACTATGGCACTCACTCCCAGGACATCTGTTTCCCCCTAATTGCAACCTACAACTATTCAAGAACCGTGTCAATCAACATCTTCGCACACACACCGCTCTTTGAGCGCCATAGGATCTCCCTTTAGTGTGTGTACCACTGCCATAAAAAAATCGGGACTCACGGGCAGCTCTCGAGGCGAAGGAAACGTACATCACCGCTGAACATAATGGACTCAAACTATAAGAAGGATGCTTCTTCGCCTACATAATGAACTTACACGACGAGCTTCTTAGGTCAAAGAAGTACTCTTCGCGTAATAAAAAAACTGTAAAACAACAACAAAAGAAAAACAAAACGGCGCAGGAAAATCGATATTTTATTTGTGAAGGGTTTTTCTTTTTAAAATCTACTAATGCTGAAATCAGCCAGGCTACGTCAAATGATGGACGAGACAAAGCGTCTACAAGGATAATTAAAGAAGCAATAGTAATTATCCACGTGGCAGGACATGGAAAGATAAAAAATCCATTCACGTGACGAAGACAGTATAGAATCCCAGTTATTGAACTGTGTCTAGGCACCAACTCGAAAATGGGTCCGGTAGAAGATCACAACAAGGCTTTACTACCGCGTTGGCAACACTGCCAGTCACAATGGCTGACTTTTGAAGAGTGTCCCTTATTCGATTTTTAACGATGGAAATGATAGAAAGAAGACTACGCACAACCTCCCTTGGAAGTGTCAGCCAATCCCCTATGAGCTTCGGGCTACATGCTACGTCACTGTTAAATGCCCTGGCCACAAAGAGAAAATGTGCTTCCCAATTGGCGCCTGTACTGACTAATTAAGTGTTGACGCTCCACCCAACTTATGGGAGGCACATTCGTCAAGACAACTAAAAATTCAATCCAAGTTTTCCCGAGAACCTAGTTCCAAGAGCTAAGAGAACATCTGAGATCCAAATCGCTTTTTTTATTTTCCTATTATCTCATTCCACTGGGCATATTCTATACCCATGGGCGTAGACAGGGGGGGTCATGGCCCCTCCCTGGGAATCTAACTGACTCATATTGCAACATACCATTCATGAGGGTGACGAATCCTTGTTTTTTTAACGATTTTAAGGACTTTTGGTTAAAAATTGGGAATGGCACCCTCAAAATTTTCCGGCTTAGCCTCCGCCAAACGGGTACCACTGCGACCTTGTCTATGGTTCGCCCCTCCTGGGTAAAAATCCTGTCTACGCCCATGTCTATACCGTATCTGTACCTTAAATATTAATTCCCAACAACCAGTCCCATAAACAAATATTTACATATCTCCGATCGATAGCCTAATGTGCGTATCACGCTTTGCTAGAGCTGATCGAAGAAATGCGCTTTATACGTCAGGCGCAAAGCAAAACCTTCTTTGAATATAAAATTGACTATTCAAAGAAAACCTTAAATGAAGATGTCAATTGATACAATTCCTGAAATGTCAGGCATAATAGAATTAATTTAAAAAGTTATTGTTACTTTAAAAAATATGAACTAAAATCCAAACAATACGGAATTTATGGTAATATATGTCCACAAATAACTTCCACCCTGAAGTAATAATTACAAAATAAGGTAAAATTAGTTGTTCCATAACTACTTATAACAAGTTTGTTGTCATAATAATAACGTCTCCAAATACCAATATAGCCAAAGTAAAGAAAAGATAAACCGTCTAAGAATTAATTCAACAATGCATAGTTGCTCCAGGAAAAACATATTGAATACATTTGAATAAGAATCAACTACACCTATACTAGGTAAATGTGCATTTTATAAAATTAATGGATCCTAAAACCGTTTACGTACAAATCTTAAGCTAAATTAATATTGTTGACAGGCATGTTCTCGAAACAAAATTGGAGCTCAAGCTCCTGAAACCCACTTAATACGTATTATCTAATTTTATATAAGGCTAGCGCGCGTGTATCCTCCTTCACTCAATCCGAGAGATAGCAAAAAAAAGGATAATGTGACAACAGGTGGCCCAAAACATTGAAAGGGGACGAGAATGTAAATTACTGAATTTTACCATAATTAATTAGAGAAGTATTATTATGCCATGTAATGTGGCCAATATATTTTAGAAAAATTCCATGACCGTTGAATAATAATTGACATCATAATGAATGAGAATAATGAATGGCCGAGGTGCTGATCGAGTGATAAGTTGTTTTCTGGATCGAGGTATTCAATAATGTTACGATTAATTCACATTTTCTTACATCCGCAGATAGGCACAAGTATAGGTATATAGGGAAAAACTGTTCCATACGGTGTCAGTATGCTATAAAACCTACTTAATATAAATCGGCCTAATATTTATAATTAATAGTACATTTTCTTCACTTAAGCGTTATACATGAAAACGAAAATATAATTTGCTCCTTTTTTATTTTTAAAATGTTAAAATCCTAATTTAATTGAAAATTTAAAACTCTCTCAAATTAAACTATTGCGTATAAACGTAACATAAATCCCGTTTCCATTTCAATATATTGGTATATTGAAAAATTCATATAGTTGTATAATAAATTGCTCCCTTTAAATCCAATTTGTTTAGGAGATACATCGGAAATTTTCAGGAGCATATATGGACGAAACAAATTTAAAACAATGGAAAATTATTCGATATGCATATAAATGCAAATAGTGGTCACTAGAAGTATTTAGAATTTTCATATAACATAATAATACAATATATTAAACAATAGGATAGGTGTAATCCAAAGGAAATTTCGTACTTTTGGGAGCGCGGTAAATTCTCAACACAAAAACTCCTTCGTAGAATTTTCAGATAAATGCGCTCCATTTCACGTTCCAAATTAGTCCATTCAAGATTATTATAGTATATTTATTGGACTGTATTATGTTTTTGATTATTTTCTTTCTATCAGACTATCGAGCGCTGTTTGAGGAGATTGAGTGTGTATACAGGCCGTATTCAATATGTGTCCTTTACTGCTTCGTCCAGATCAATGGTTTACCGAATGCTTACGGACCTATTCTGGATCTTGTTCTCTCATCCAGCGAAAACACCACTACAAGATTGTTGAGGAGCCTGTTATTCCTCCGGATGATGACCACTCTCCTTTGATTGTTCAGATTTCTCCCTCAGCTGGCTATCGAGGTTCGGTGCAGCCTGAAACCTTCTATTACGACTTCAAATCGGCAAGCTATGGTGGACTCATTGATAGCCTGGCAATGATCAGATCAGATCAATCTGTGCTTATTGATGATATAGTAAACACTTTTTATGTGGCTATAAATCTTCCTGTCAAGAAGCTATGCAGCAGGAAGTTCCCAAGAAGGTTCTCGTCTGAACTCAGGAGTTAAGTGTTCGAAAAGTAGAAGGCACACATGACGTAGAAAGTGCCAGCTTGCCTGGGGATTACGCTAATTTATTCAGGCTTTGATCTCAGTGCAAGGTTTAATCTCGAACTAGTTATCGAGCATCATTGATCAATATCATCAAGGGTTATTTAAACTTCGTAAACTCCAAAGGTAACAAGTTGTCGTCCGAAATATTTTATAGCAACAAAGGAGTGCAGGGGGCATGAACTGAGTAACTTGTTTGCTGTTTTTTTTTTGTGTGCTGTTTATTTCAGCGAGTCTTGTTAGACACAATCTTCCATTTCGTCAAGAATTATCCATATCCATGACTCCCATATCTTAATATGTGATACCTACAATAAGATGAGTGTATTCATTGTCCATAAGGGCGTCCGAACCAGATGATCTTAGACATTGTAGTTTTGTGTTGGCTCGTCCACTATATAAAATCTTCGATACTTCATTGAATGCAGAAATATTTCCTGAGTTCTAGTAGGAAAGCTGTGTGATTTCAATTAACAAAAAAGGGTGATAAGGGGGATGCTACCAACTGCGGACCTAGCAGCATCTTTAGCTCTAGTCCAAAATTATTTGAGTGTTTCATGGCCGGGCACTTGTCTTCCAGTTTAAACCACTGTCAATGGTATAAAGACGGGGCAAGAACTGAACAGGAGAATGGAGCCGAAATATTTGGGCCAGGAACCAAATTCTTCGAAGCGATGGAAAAACACCCGGACATATTCCAGGCGGAAATTAACGCTATAAAAAGATGTGCGCAGCTCAGCCTCAACAGAAGCTATAGGAAGAAAGAGATTCTCATCTTCTCAGACAGTCAAGCAGCCATCAAAGCTCTGAGCTTAACAACTATCAGCTCCAGGATAATATGGGAATGCCTAGATAGGCTAAATGAACTAGACAAGAATAACAAATTATCCCTTCAGTGGATACAAGCACTGAAACTGGATGAGGTACTCTGATTGAGAATCATATCAACGGAAGCACCATGGAAGGGGGACACAATAAATCTGTACAGGTCGCAGTGTATTAACACTCCCCTAGATCATTCATTCATTCATTCATTCATGCATTCATTCAAACCACTGTCTGTGTGAATAGCAGTTGGGTTTTTGTCCGAGGCGTTTTACTGAATACCTTCTTTCTTATGGTGATTATCTTTCTTCGACTCTTGAGAATAATGTGGAGGTCCATCCATTCACATAGATTTTTCGAACGAATTCGATAGGATTAACCATCTTGTCTTACTGGGTAAGCTAGAGGGTCTGGGGGTGTCTGGCTCGCCCTTACAGATAAACTATTGACAATAATCAATATTTCTCACAAAACTTGAGTTCAAATCTGACTAAATACACTTTTCACCTAAGCAACTCCACATAGTTTTCCGAACAAGCATCAAGTTACGTAGTTTGAAATAAATTTCTCTCTATTTCATCTTAGCAGTATTGTTTTCCAAACAGTAGCAACATGACTGAGAGGCTTTACCCTTGCCCCTCGTGAAGTTGATATTAAATATAATATTGCTTATTAAAAATGTGTGACAATCCTCAACCTCAATTTTACCCGTACAGAGCAGGTGCAAAGACCATTTATTTATAAACCTTTGCAGAAAAATTCAAATCATAGCTTCCTATCCTAATTAATTGCATCCACCCTATCGTTTACGGACCACAATAGGGCAAATAAAAAATTTTATATAGCACACGGGAAATTAGGAGATCTTCTTACTTGCTGCGTTTGATGTAGAATTTGTTGCCTAAAAGAAATGTAATAAACTGCTTTTTATTTGTTTTCTCGAAAACGAAACAAGATACGAAAACAATTCAAGAAAAAAAAAATTGTATTTTTAGTTTTTTAATACGAAAAAAATAATTTTTTTTAAGTCAGGGGCGCACGCTTTTTTGTAAATAATATTCGGTATAATGCCTCCCGAGACGCCACTGGATCTCATATTTTTTATCTAATAAATGCTAAATCAGCCCCATATTATTACTGACAAAACTACTAAATTTCAACAGAATCGGTCAATGGATATTTAAGATATTAATAAAAAACCGTTTTTTTTTAAGTGAAATGTAATAAACCGGTTTCGATTTTTTTTTTCTTGAAAACGAAGCAAGATACGAAAACAATTCGAAAAACAAAAATGCTGTAATTTTAGTTGTTTAATACCTGTTTTCGTATCTTGTTTCGTTTTCGAGAAAACAAATAAAAAGCAGTTTAATATATTTCTTTTGGGCAACAAATTCTACATCAAACCCTGGTGGGTAACCAGTATTTTTCTGGAAATCAATGGTTTATTCTATTCATAAAAATTGCTATAATAAATTATTGCAACCGTTAATTATTTTCTTTCTTTTTGTTTCATCGCGGGATGTAATAAAGATTCTTTTTTCTGTGACTGAAAAATCTTATGGGGATTCGTCGGCCCACATATGGTTCTTATGAAAATTAACAACGCCTTACCGCGTAAATCCTGCTTCGTCTGTGAACAACACTTTATCGGTTAAAGAACGGTCCTCATGATATTGGATTGTATATATAATAATCTATTAGAACAATTTCTATGCCTAGTGTTGGGGAAACACCCCAACATGTGTATAAACTATCGTTTTTCACCGTATAGTTTGGTGATAACACCCTGTATGTTTGTAGTATGAATGAACCGTAATTAAACTCAAATTAGATTTATTTTACTCAGGGTAAAACCCAATGTGTGCATTTAAAGCAGCATATTTCAGTTTTTCATTACGATCCCTTAGTCCGAACCTGTACACCGGTACTGTCGGTATAATAGATTACAATATAGCAACGTTTCACTCGTAAAGGAAATCGTTCTTAATCGTTTTCAATTTAATATATCTTTGTCTCCGTCAGTATTGTGCAAACAATAGTGTGTCAAATAAAGAAAGAAAACAATTTCTACCCTTTCAATCTCAAATGAATTCGGCATTTGTGCCATCCCCCACTTTATTTGGTCTTGGCGCCAGGCCGCCAGCTCGAAGAAGAAATTACTTTTATTAGTGCCTTAGAAACACTCAAACTGATGCGTCGGTCCGGTCACCGCTCCGCATCAAAGTTAGCGCCAAAAAAACAACTAGCCCTGTCCTAGCACTGTTTAAGGCAAATAATTAGTTTAAGAGTATCTTACATCCACTCAGACGTGCTAGATCGGTCCAGTCACCGCTCTCTAGCAAGTGCATTTCAACTTTCACTCGACCAAGAACGAAAGTGCTCGTTCCCGTTTTCGCGCCAAAAGGACACACCCTTTTTGGCAATTTCTCCGTTTGTATGCACAGATATTAGAAAATATCTAGTGTACCTCTGTTCTCTTGGTCCAAGTTTGGACAAAGACCTCTTTTGGGCGTTTTTACGCAATCCCTTAAAGCCAGAAACGACGAAACGTCTCGGCTTACCTGTCGTTGAAGAGAAGCAGTAAAATGGCGGTATCAAATTTGTAGCTCAAATCGTGCCTGTACTATTCAAATTAAGGATTTGAAGTCAGATCCCTGCCTGGTTGGAGGGAAGGGGAGAAAAGAGTAGATAAAGGTATTTCGTGTGAAAGGAACAATTAGTAGTTAAAAATAGAAAAGTTATTAAATTCAGAAAAGACACTGTTTTATTCTTAAATATAATCATTAAGAAATTTCCTAAAGGATCTAGAAAAGTAACCTGTTTTACATATTTAGTTTTATGTATGAATGATTGAATGCATGGAAGTAGTTTAGAAATTGTATATAAATTGTACCTATATATTCACCATATTAAATTTAAATGTAATTTACACCTGCATTATTAAAATACTTAGTTAATATACCTACTTAGTTTCAATTCACAACTCATGTATAAAACCCCCACCACCCTATTTAATACAGTCCACTAAAATTGCTTGTAGTTAATTCTACTGTTAATTGCTACCCCCACCTTTGTGGTCATAATAAGTTAAGAATTTAAGTTGTTTGTACCGACAAACTAGAATAAACCATTGATTTCCAGAAATGGTTACCCACCAGCTTTTGATGTAGAATATATTGCCCTAAAGAAATGTAATAAACTGGTTTTAATTTTTTTTCTCGAAAACGAAGCAATATACGAAAACAATTCAAGAAGCAAAAATGTTGTATTTTTAGTTGCTTAATACGAAAAAAATATAAAATATTTAAAAAAGTCAGTGGCGCAATTTTTTTTCGTCGATAATTTTCGGTATGACGCCTCCGGGACGCCACTGGACTCTATAATTTTAATCTTAATTAGATTAAAAATATAAAGTCCAGTGGCGTCCCGGGGGCGTCATACCGAAAATTATCGACAAAAAAAATTTGCGCCACTGAGTTTTTAAATATTTTATATTTTTTTCCTATTAAGCAACTAAAAATGAGCCTCTTATTATTATAGATAACACTATCAAATTTCAACAAAATCGGTAAATGTATATTTAAGATATTAATAATATAATATAATATATACGTTTATTTATCTTTAAGTTTACAAAATATAAAAAATCATAACCCTAACAAAGAAAACGTAGAAAAATAAGAGCCATGAAGCACTTACGTAAGTGCTCGTGGAGGCATTAAGACTACATTATTAATACTAAACTGTTAAGACATAAAACTACAATGTTGAGACAAAAAATTATTAAGACTACAATAATTTAGCTTTAAGACTACAATTTTAGGTATGTTTAAAAATATAATTTCCATAAATAAATAAAATTATATAAAATAGTAAAAATCACACAAGAGCATTTGATCACATATTACAAATTTAAAATCAACAAATATGCAATAATAATCAAAATACTGTCCAATCGGTAATTTTAACGTCCCTCCAGGGAAAGTCACAATCGGGGTCACAATATTAGGTTTTTTTACAAACTTTGTTACAATTGAAAATACATTGATATTACATTTTTCTAGGCAATTTATTTCTGATATTTTAGGTTAATAATATCATTTAAACTTTGCCTATATTGATTAAGTATCCCGATTTTTAACTCTTTTTTTAAATTTACGTATGTTTTTCATCTCTTTTATCTCATTTGGTAACATGTTGTACAATCTTGGTGAATAATAGCTTATTGAATGCTGGCCATGCGTTTTATAAGCTATAGTTGTATATGCACCCTGGTTTCTAGTATTTTTGTCATGTTTATTTATTTCTACATTTATCTTCTCTTTTTTTATATTTTTTAAAATCTCAAAACAATAAAGCTGTCTGATGTCTAAGAGCTGACTTTCAGAATAAAGTCTATCTGTTTGATATAATTTGTTTTTGTTATGTATAACTTTAATTAACCACTTTTGTACTGTGGTAAGATTTTTTACGTGTGATTCACATAAACCTCCCCATCCAATTAGACCATATATGAGGTGACTTTCTACTAGTGCTTGGTACGAAATTTTTAAATGATTAAGAGATAAAAAAATCCTTAAGGTATTTAAATTTGCTTATCAGGTTTCGAATTTTATTTGTAACGTACCTCGCATGAACATCCCATTTAAGTTGCTGGTCGATATAAACACCTAAATACTTTATTGAAGATGTTTCAGGAATTGAACTGCAGCCTAATTTTAAGGTACCTAGCGCCCGTGAATTTTTATAAGATCTGAAAGAAATATACTTAGTTTTGTCCACATTTAATGTTAATTTATTGCTATCAAGCCATAGTTTGAGATAATTTAGGTCTTCCTCAATTTTATTTTTTAAATCTTCCCAAGTTTAAGATTGACAAAAAACCACGGTATCGTCAGCAAAACTCAATATAGTACCATTTATGTGACTATTTAGCATATCATTTATATACATTATGAATAATAATGGTCCAAGTACTGATCCTTGCGGAACTCCATACTGGACCTCTTCTTCTTCACTTAAGATTCCGTCGATATTAACTCGCTGTTTTCTTCCAGATAAATAACTTCTCAGCAAGTCATGAGCCACCCCTCTTATACCATAGCACTTTAATGTCTTCAGTAGATTTTGATGACATACGGTATCAAAAGCCTTTGACAGGTCTAGGAAAACACATCGGGATGGCTCAGCATTGTCTAAAGCGGCGTAAATTTCTGATGTTAATTTTTGAATCGCATCTTGTGTCGATTTCCCTTTTCTAAATCCAAACTGCAAAGCTGATAATATTTTGTGTTTTTCGAGAAATTTCACAATCCTTTTATTTACTAGCTTTTCAGTTATTTTAGAGCAAATTGAAAGAAGTGATACTGGTCTATAATTTTCAATTTTATTTCTA
>MU188889.1:3933-41532 GCA_016904865.1 Pissodes strobi
TAATTGTTTCTATAAAACCAGTAACTTTTCTATTTTAAATAAAAAAAAGTCATAAAATGTAATTTTTCTATATTTTTACAATTATTTTTTGAGATGTGACAACCTTGCATTTTTGAAAAAAAAAACTGAAACTGCTCGTTCATTGGAATCCTAACATAGATGTTTTCCGTGAAATTTAACACAAAAAAGTAGTTGGATATGCTGAAATTACAAATAGAATGGGCAACGTTGCCAGATTTCTAATTGTTTCTAGAAAACCAGTAACTTTTCTATTTTAAATAAAAAAAAGTCATAAAATGTAATTTTTCTTTATTTTTAAAATTTTTTGAGATGTGACAACCTAGCATTTTTGAAAAAAAAAAACAGAGACTGCTCATTCATTGGAAACCTAAAATAGATATTTTCCGTGAAATTTAACGCAAAAAAGTAGTTGGATATGCTGAATTTACAAATAGAATGGGCAACGTTGCCAGAATTCTAATTGTTTTTATAAAACCAGTAGCTTTTCTATTTTAAATAAAAAAGCCATAAAATATAATTTTCCTTTATTTTTACAATTTTTTGAGATGTGACAACCTAGCATTTGTGAAAAAAAATCAGAAACTGCTTATTTATTGGAAACCTAAAATAGATTATTTCCGTGAAATTTAAGACAAAAAAGTAGTTAGATATGCTGAAATTACAAATAGAATGGGCAACGTTGCCAGATTTCTAATTGTTTCTATAAAACCAGTAACTTTTCTAATTTATATAAAAAAAGTCATAAAATGTAATTTTCCTTTATTTTTATAATTTTTTGAGACGTGACAACCTAGCATTTTTGAAAAAAAATCAGAAACTGCTCATTCATTTGAAACTTAAAATAGATGTTTTCCGTGAAATTTAACACAAAAAAGTAGGGATATGCTGAATTTACAAATAGAATCGGCAACGTTGCCAGATTTCTAATTGTTGCTATAAAACCAGTAAATTTTCTATTTTAAATAAAAGAGTCATAAAATGTAATTTTTCTTTATTTTTACAATTTTTTGAGATGTGACAACCTAGTATTTTTGAAAAAAAAGAGAAACTGCTCATTCATTGGAAACCTAAAATAGATGTTTCCGTGAAATTTAACACAGAAAAAGTAGTTGGATATGCTAAATTTACAAATAGAATCGGCAACGTTGCCAGATTTCCAATTGTTTCTGTAAAACCAGTAACTTTTCTATTTTAAATACATTTTTACTGCAACCGAATGCGAATGCAATATATCGAAACTGTTCATTCATTCTAAAACTAAAATAGTTATTACCAAAAGAATTGCTAAAAAAAAGGTTCAATATTTCGAATTCAAAAGCTGCATCATGAACGTTGCCAAATCTTCTAGGTTTTCTGGAAAAACTGTAAATTCTCTATTTTAAATGGAACATACCGTTTTTTTTACTGCAATTGAGTGCTATTGAAACACGTACTGTAATTTCCTTATTTTAAATGGAATGTTTTTCAATATCCGTCTACTCAAGCATAAAATGTAATTTTTCTTTATTTTCACTATCTTTTGAGATGTGACAACGTCGCATTTTTGAAAAAAAAATTCAGAAACTCCTCATTCATTGGAAACCTTAAATAGATGTTTTCCGCAAAATTTAACACAAAAAAGTAATTGGATATGCTGAATTTACGAATAGAGGTTGCCAGATTTTCAATTTTTGCTATAAAATCAGTAAATTTTCTAATTTAAATAGAAGTCTAGATTTATTTTTACTGCAATTGGATGCCAGT
This sequence comes from Pissodes strobi, assembly GCA_016904865.1. Taxonomy (NCBI): domain Eukaryota; kingdom Metazoa; phylum Arthropoda; class Insecta; order Coleoptera; family Curculionidae; genus Pissodes; species Pissodes strobi. Next base: position 5,698 of record MU188889.1, read on the forward strand.
GCCGAAACTGTTCACTCATTTTAACACTAAAAAAGCAAAATAATTGACACAAAACAGAGCTTCAATATTGTTTCAAAAACTGTATCTGCAACGTTGCCAAAACTCCCAAGTTTTCTGATAAGTTTTAGAAAGATCCAAAGATGAGTTTTTGTTTTAATTTTCGCTCCTTTATCATTCCCCGAAAACGGTACCAAAACCAAAAATGCTGTTAATGCAAAATTTCGTACAAATCAAATGTAGTAGTGGCAAGGATGTCAGATTTCCAAAATTTCCTTTTTTATTTTAAATGGAACTCTCCATTTATTTTTACTGCAATCGGTTTCAACTGTCCGCTTTTGTAAACCATAGAATTTAAGTTTTTTCTTTCCACTTTTCGCTGAGATCTGGCAAACCAGCATTTTTAGGACCAAGATACCCAGTCTGCTCATTCGTTTCGAAATTCCAATGGGACATTCCAAATCGGTTTCTTATTTATACTACTTTTTGAAACCTGGCAAAGCTGCGCTTTTAGGAAAAAATAAAATAAAAACTACAAGAAATTTCATACGAAGGTAGTAATTGGACTGGCTGAATTAAAAGATAATATTTGCAGCGTTGCCAAATTGTCCATATTTTCTGGAAACGTCGTAATTTATCTGTATCCCATTTATTTTTACTGTATTGGGTTTTATTTTCATTTTATTCGTAGATCTACCAAAGCAGCATTTTTTGGAAAAATATACGGTGACGGCTCATTAATTTCAGAACTAAAATAGCTATTTAGAGACAATTTAGCATAATAGAATAGTCGGAAAGATATATGATGACGTCAAAAATAGTGTCGGCAACGTTGCCAGATTCCCCGATTTTTCCATAAAATTATTAACTTTTTTATTTCAAATGGTTTTCTACAGATATTTTTATTGTAATCAGATGCGATGTTCACTTTGTCAGATTGTCAGTTTTAAGGAAAAAGTACCGGAACCGTCCGTTCGCATTGAAACTAAACTACCGGTTATCACAAAATGGTACACACAGGAGTAGTATTACATAGCATTAGCAACGTTGTCAAAATTTCTAAATTTTCCGGAAACACCGTAATTTATTTATTTTAATTGGAAACCCTTATGTTTGCTGATATTCATAAAATGTTTTTTTTTTTGTTTTTTCACTGATAATCTAACGTTTTTGTAAAAAGTTCATTTGATTTGAGTTGGATATGACGAATTCAAAAATAGCATCGGCGGCGTTGTCAGATTTAATGTGCTCTCAGTATTCAAATATGGTTATGGTTTTACTTCCATATAATCTTGAAATCGTACTTGTATCACCAAGTATGATAAGTTCAGTGCTTCGAAATGGCTTAGTACAGGCATTAATTAGCGAACCTTGTTACAAAAACACAATTGTTCTGTTAAATATTCTAATTATGTAAACTTTAACCTAATTTTACATTAATTCAACATCGAACTAAAAGTAATGGTCCAACATCAATTTTGTAATATCGACAATAATAATTGAGCATTTAAATGTCTGCGTCCGAGACTTCGATCCACAGTTTATTTAGTGAACAAACAAATGAACGCGATAAGCAAGCAATTGTTTTACGAGAAAATCGGCGCAGATCTGCAATGTCGCGATATACACTTCTGGACCGAGAGCTGCGTTAAAAGCAGCTTATGGATATCGGGGATCTTCGCTTTGGGATGCCTTAAGTTCTTTCTGCCTGTATATCTGGTAAGTGATTTCCACATATTTGTAATTAATAACAAGTCTATTAAAGGTACGCTACCGCGAGCCTAATATTATAGGGTGGTCCAAATTCAGCTATCTCTTCTAAGGTTTTGAATGTCAGGCTAATGGTAGTATCATGAGCAAATAGATTAAAGCTGGCAGCATCGTTACTTCCAGGCAGGTCATTTATGTATATTAAAAACAAAAGTGGTCCCAAGACTGATCGCTGTGGAACACCCACCTCAAGCTGCAATCTTTTCGACAGCACATTCCCTATACTCGAACATTCTGAGACCTGTTGGCAAGATAAGATTTCATAAATTGTAGCCTGCATGCGTCAAATGTATATGACTCAAGCTTGCCAATGAGTAGAGCGTGGGAGACACAGTCAAACGCCTTGCTTAAATCGCAGAAAATGGTGCTAGTATACTCCATGCTCTCAAATGCCCCCAGTATGGATGTAATAAGATTTATTATGCTGGAGATAGTGCTATGCTGTCCCCTGAAGCAGTGTTGTACCTCAGTGAAAAGGTGGCTTGTCTCAAAGTAATGAAGTATCTGAGCAGCAATACTTTTCTCAAACACCTTCGATACAACTGGACGCAGAGATATAGGCCTGCAGTTCCCTATATTATCCCTATTCCCCCTGTTCTTGTATATCGGCACAACCAGAGCTCGCACCGTAATTAAACTCAAAATAGATTTATTTAACCCCAGGTAAACAGAAATTTGTGCATTTATTTCAGTTCTTTATTACGATCCCTCAGTCCGAACCTGGTTTTGTTGGTATGTATAATAGAGTCCGTCATATGCGGCATTCCCTAGAACGCAAAATGTCATTCCGTCAATTAAATCGTGTTTAATCGTTTTCAAGTTAATATATATTTGTCTCCGTTAGTATTGTGTAAGCAATAATGTGTCAAATAAAGAGAGAATACAGTTTCTACCCTTTCAATCTCAAACGAATTCAGTATTTGTGCCATCCCCCCACTTCACTTTGTGTTTGCCGCCAGGCTGCCAACGGTCTGTTTTGATCTTTTCTTGTGACCTTCGGCGACTGGCCGAATGTCGGCAATAATTAAGTTGTAATTCATTCGAAGAAGGGGGATTCTTTGTGAATGTAATATGTCACTTTGAAAAACTTTTTACAAACATAATCTAAAAATGAATTTAAAAAAAAGCTTGGCACTGACGGGGATCGAACCAGCAACCTTTGCATTACAGACACACTATCAAACCACTGACTTATCAGTCGGTTCCAGCGTACCGCGAACACATGGGTAATTATGCCGATTCGGCTATCGTCGAGTCGCGTCGTGAAACCGACAAGAAAAGGTCAAAACAGATCGGTGTCAGAAGACGTTACTAACTAACTAGAAGAAGAAATTAGTTTTATTAGTGCCTTGCTAACACTCAAGCATGCTACATCGGTCCCGTCCCGCTCTCTAGTAGTGCAGTTCCAACTTTCTCTCGAGCAACAGCGAAATGCTGATTCCCGTTTTCCGCGCCAAAATGTCACCCTTTTAGGCCATTTTCTCCGTTTGTATGCACAGATATTAGAGAATATCTATTGCACCTCAGTTATCTTTGTCCAAGATTGGACAAATACCTCTTTTGGGCATTTTAACTCAATTCCTCGAAGCCAGAAACGACGTAGAGTCTCTGTTCCCTTGTAGTTGAAGAGAAGAACAATGGCGGTACCAGATGTGTACAATTCAAATCAATGATTTAAAGTCAGATTCCTGGCACCCTGGCTTATTAAAGTGAAGTAGAGCATTGTAAATCAAGGTATTGTCGGTGAGAAAGAAAGTTGCCTGTATTTAAAGCATAAAAGTTGTTACATTCAAATTTCAAAGTAAGGATAGACAAACGTTCTCATTTAAAAGTTAAATAATCAAAATTTTTGTAGTAGTTATTTAGAAATAAGTAACCTTTATATATTTAGTATTTATGTGTGAATGAGTGCTATGCCTGTTCTAGGCCCAAATTATCTTTTGTTTGACGATATTGCATGATATTCGTGCCAGAATTAATAAATTTTCAAAAGTAACACTCTCTATTTAGCAGTATTGTGCAGTAGTATTTCAATCCCCTCTGAGACCCGTTAGGAAACTATAATTAAATAACTTATACTCTGATAAAATAAATCCCCCCTGTACAGAAAATAAATGAATATGTACAAAATATAAGATGTATATTTATTTACCTAACTACGTAGTGTTTTACGATGGTAATGACGAATTGGGGAGCAAACAACGCTCTCTACTACAGGCATTCCTCGAGGAAGGAGACGGCGTACTTTGCACGTGGCAAGTTACAACCAAAAATCTTGACTCCCAGGCAAAAATCCATCCAATCCAATCTAGTAATTCCCTACAGCAACCTAGTAACTATGCCACTTTTTATCGCCCGAAATAAGTATAATCCCCTTCAGGGTGAATTAAAAAATCATAAACTTTTTATCAGACATACGCACTACCTCCTAAGAAGGTTTGCCGAAGAAAGAGGACGAAATCAAGCCAAGAACGACTAGCTAGATCGTGAAATTCGATATTAAAAAGTTAGAAAAAACTCGAACCACAGGCCCGTTCAACACTGTCCTGTAATCCTACGCAAAATACTCCAGCCAGTTGTCACCAAATTTACTAACATCTGCAATATGTAATGAAACGTACCTAAGACTGTATGATATTATGCATGGCTGGTAGGACGAAGAAATCCAACGATAAATTCATCATTGACAATGACCAAACAACCAACAACCAAATCATTTCGAACGGCGGCCATTTAAAACTCCTGACATCAAAGTTATTCAGCGCAAAAATATCAATCGAACCTAAACGTACCTTTAGCTCCAGCCAGGTTTTCTTGCTGAAACATTTGCGTTTGCGACCAAATTCGAGCGACGTTACCAAGTTAGGGAACAGATGCATTTAATAACATATCCTGACTGCGTATTTTTAAAGCGAAAGCGAAAAACAGTCTTTTAATATCAAAGCAAGGGCAGCGTATCGTCAATTAATTATGTATTTTCCTGTTGGCTTAAATCGTAGCCACGTTAAAATCACAGGGCAACCGCTTTGCCAATTAAACATCTTAAATGAAGAGTAAAGGCTGTGTGCATGTACGAAACATAGCAATGAAACAATCTTTGTACATCATGCAAATTTTAATCCAAGGGGACTTCTATAAAGAGCGTAACAAAGCGCTTTCGGCCGCAGCCATCCATGGATCAAACACATAACAAAAATCGACAATGATCACAATTAATTATCACACATTGTACGTCACATTTTGAGAAATGGTTCACATAATTTAGATTAAAATAGAACAAATTGAAGACAAAAGCATGGTACCAAGACCCACGCTTTTGGATGACAGCCTGGGTTTTGGTACCATGCTTTTGTTTTTAATTTGCTCTATTTTAATCTAAATTATGTGAACCATTTCTTAAAATGTGACGTACAATGTGTGATAATTAATTGTGACCATTATCTATTTTTGTTGTATGTTTGATCCATGAATATGTCCTTTGTCTACTGACAAGTAACACTGATGATGGCTGCGGCCAAAAGCGCTCTGTTACGCTCTTTATAGAAGTCCCCTTGGATTAAAATTTGCATGGTGTACAAAGATTGCTTCATTACTATAATTAAACATCTGGCAACGTTCCAAGAATAACCCTTTTCATTAAACGTTCCGAAGTGCATCATATTACGCTCGTCCGTAGGCAACCAACAATTCTTTTAGGGTATATTATCGCCGAAAAAGGAAATTATTCGCAAGGTAAATGATTCGTCAATCATGCAAGATTAAGGGTGGCTTAACTGACTTTATTTAACTTCTATCTCTTACATGGTTCTCATGCTAAAATAACATGTACAAGATTGTCCCCATCTTTGGGCTTTGCTGAAACCTTATTGTTTGATCTTGGTGGCTCTGAAGATTCATACCTTGGAGCCAAAATGAACCATTATTTATATCATTGGCAATGGAGATAGGAACACCAAGCTTGAATGGGTTTCTCTGGTTCGATTTTTTGGTTTTCATTTGATCACAAATACATCATTGATTATGCCCATGATCCTTGATATACTGAAGTATTTCTATTGATTTTGTATCGGGATCAAATCCAAGGACAAACAACCATGCATAACTTTCTGCAATCTTTAGATTTTGTGTTACCTCCTTCGTACCTCTATTGCTGTACTACTTTGTTTGCGAGTTTAGATAAGTAGTACCTAATTCTTTTATCTTTAGTGATTTAATCAGATTCTAAATCCGTAGATATCTGAGAAATAATCGTCATCTGTCTCGTACGACATTGATTCGGCCAAAATTGGAGGCTCTGTCCCAAAATACTGCAAAATAGCGGATGAATTTCGGTAGTTTTTACTGGCCTACAATTTATATATTTGCTGCAAACAATTTTTTTTTTAATTTTATATGCGATAGGAAGTTACTTTTTTGTTGGATAAATATCGAGAACATACTATTTAACCTAAGCTGCGTATAACTACAACATGTTTTTTAGGTAAAGGCCATTATAAAGCGTAAAAAACTGAAAGAAAAATCGTACTGGATTAAACTTCTAACAGAGGAAGTGAGATCCACTCTGTATGGCGTCCTAATGGGAAATTTGTTTATATCAGCCAACTGCGTGTGTTGGTGAGTCAAATATGATGCAATTTTGTATTTAAAATTGGAAAAGAGCCTCAATTTCAAATGAATATGTAATTTCAGCAAGTTGGTCAGCGGAAGGTTAAATTACTACAATATAGGCCTAGTATCGGGAATTGTTTCCGGACTCTCGGTACTTGTAGAAACCAAAGAAAATAGAACGTTGGACACTCTAATATTCTTCAATTTGGTAAGTGTAATTACGTAATTTTTCAAACTTATTATTATATTTCTTTCAGTTAATAGAGGCTGTCTTCAGAAATGTACACGGTTTTAATATCATTCGACTAACAAATACTAGATTGACTATCATGTTTATGGCAGTCAGCAGCTTGCTTATGTACCTTTTGCAACAGCGAGAGACAAGGATTAAGTTTACAAACTTCTGGTGAGTCTACATCAGCTTCATAGAGGGCATCAGATGCCATATCTCGTTCATACATTTTCTTGGTATGGGTATAACAAACTGTTAGTTTTCTTAGTGTTTTTTTTTAAATTATTTTATCTAGGGTTAAAATCTGTTTAATTTAAATATTTTAGGTTTTACACGCCGCACGCATTAAGAAGAAAAAAGGATAATGATAATTCGCAAAATGGATTAGAATACGAATGTGGACATAAATGGTCATGTTCCCAGTTTGCGCTTGAGGTAAGTAATTCCATTGTTAATGCTGAATAAAATATAAAAATATAATATAACATGGCTGCTGATATGGTACCACTTTATGTATGAATAAACGCATTGGATCTATTTCAAGTTTTTAGTGTTTATAGAATCGTTCTCTCTCTATCGATCAGTTAAAACCAAATTTTGATAAGAAACTGGGATAAATTATGAATCACGATTATATGAGGCTCGGCGCGACTTCTAAATAGAACAACTTCTTACAAATTTTTTATCTTTTTAGCTTGAATTTGAACGACTATAAAAATATGAAAACTTATTATAGATTCTTCAAATTTTAAGGGTTTAGATAACCACTCGTTCTCTTTTAATTAGTAAAAACTAAACTTTAATAAGGTACTTGGTTATTTTTTAATAAGCCATTAAAAGAAACAGGAAATTTAAATGACCATAAAAAAATGTGGGATATATTATTGCTTGATCAAGTTTTCGCGGTTTATAGAGTCATTGTTTCTCTATCGATCAATTTTAGATGAATTTTGGGAGATCTCTTAGTTGGTTTTTGATTCACGACCATAAGGGGCTGCGTTTTCTAGATAGAGAAATTGGTGAACCTTTAAATCGAGGATTTGAGGGCATAATAAAAATATTTAAAACTAATACAAATATTGCAAATTTTAGGCATTTTTTGGAGCAGTTTTTTTCTATCGTTCAGTCAAAACAAAATTTTAATAAGTCCTTCCAACATTTTCTTATTTTTAATTATATGAGTGTATGCATGTTCCAAAAAAACTGGCGTCTTATTAACAGTCAAATTGAGCGACAAATAAAGAAAATAAAAAACTATTGTAACAATTTCAAGCCTTGGAGTTTTATAGACTCAGTTTTTCTCTATCGATCACTTGAAACCGATTCACGTTTCTATGAGGGACTGTCTTTTCCAAAGTAAATGAACTGAAACTTTGAATGGAGAATTTGAGCGTATAATAATGTCACGGCTAGCAATCATCCGAATGTTTTTGTGCTACCCTATAGAACTGGCCTCGTACACGCGGAGTCATCGCCGATGGCGAAGATTCAGGAGCGCTGGAATTATCTCGATGCCCTTGTCGAGAATCATATAGAGTGGCCTCGTTTCTTCCCGAGTATTCGAGATAGACTTGAGATTGTATATAAGTAACAGACCTAAAGCGTGTTGAGTTAGTTAGTCATTGAGTGTTGAATTTTAAAGACCTATTAATTGTAAAGTTATAAGAATAGTTTAGTGTGTTTCATTTTATACAGTGGTAGAGAATAAATAGAGTATCAGTTCAAAATAGTGAAAGATGTAATTTTATCAGAACCCACGGGAAAAACGTATCATTTGGTGTCAGAAGTTGGATTGTGAAGGGACCGGACTTGTAAAGCATTTTTCGAGGAAAAGCATGTCAACGAAACCGTTTTGATTGGTGGATTCTGTATATATTTTATAACATTCTATGGTCAATACAAAGCAACAAACTGCCATGAGCAAATAAATAAAATGTTGTCCGATTTCATGAAAAATCTAAATGCTGAGAGGAAGAAGATGAACGTAGAAAGCAAGCAGAGCAGGACAGACTTCAGAAAAATTTTCAAGATCAAGAAGATAAAAAGCAAGCGGATCGGGAAGAGGATGAACGTAGAAGGCAAGCGGATCGGGAAGACGATGAAAGTAAAAGACAAGCAGAACAGGATCGGCTTCAGAAAATTTTACCAGACCAAGAAGATAAATGGCAAATAGAACTGGACCGACTTCAGAAAGTGTTACAAGACCAAGAAGATAAAAGGCAAATAGAACAGGATCAGCTTCAGAAATGGATGCTGGATGTAATTGTAGGCGAGCAAGGAAAATTACAGAAAATATTGGACGGGCAAAATAAGAAATTTGAAAAAGAAGTAAGTAATATACAAAAAGAGGTTGGAAATGTGCAAGAGGAAGTTGGAAATGTACAAAAAAAAGTTGGACATGTACAAATAGAAGTTGGGAGTGTACAACAAGAAGTAGGAAACGTACAGGTGAAATGAGGAATCTACAAGCAGAATTTACCAGACTAAAAAATCAAGGATCCACCGAGAGGGTATTCGCCACATCCTGAACAATGTACAAAAGACAATTTGAAGCCACTGCTGTTGCCAACGGTTAGAATAATGAAGAAATGGCTACATCACTAGTGGTAGCACTTTGTGCATCTGCCCTACTGTAGACCATTCTCATCAGCCAACAAGGGAAATATGACATACTTGGTCCTCGTGTCACCAAGCGACCGTTTGCTGACACACTCCCAGATCACATCCTTAACCTAATCACATCCCGCAACCGTATCCGGCGTAGGTGGCAACGAGCAAGGGTTAACAACGTCCGTGTTCGCGTAATAGCACTGACGGGAACGATTAAGGCTCAGATTGCAGAGCATAAAAACAAAATGTGGATGAAGTACGTTAATACCATTAGTCGTGAAGATGGTTCGCTGTGGAAGCTCGCTAGGCGTGTTCGCAGAGGCGCTGTGGAGTTCCCGGAAATACACCATCGTGGCGAATTAATCACGGATAATCCCGGGAAAGCAGAGGCCTTTGCGGACTACCTAGAGAGGGTCTTCAGCGAGTCACCTAACACCACGCCATTTCACGATTATGTCGACACTGCCGTGGATAGCTTCACATCCACCAAGTATCCAATCGCCCCGGAGGTGCTAGATAAGCTACTGGTCACCCCTCTTGACATCAAGAAAGCTCTTGCCCGCTTACCCGGAAACAAAGCTCCCGGTCCTGACGGCATTCCGTATATTCTTCTCAAGAACATGCCGAATAAAGCCGTCATTCACCTTATGCACATTATAAATGCTATTTTACGCCTGCAACACTTTCCGCTTCCCTGGAAGAAAGCGGTGATAATACTGTTTCTCAAACCAGGCAAAGATGCAAGGCTCACCGCCTCGTATCGCCCTATCTGTCTTCTAGATACGCTAGGCAAGGTTACCGAGAAACTCGTAATGTCGAGAATGAGCAGCGTTGTTGAAAATCTGCGGATTTTGCCACCGGAGCAGTTCGGTTTTCGCTGCGGACATAGTACAACTATGCTCGCAGCGAAAATCGCGCAAGAAGCGCTCAATGGATTCAATGGAAGCAAGGCAACGGCGCTGTTACTTCTCGATATAGAGAAAGCTTTCGATAAGGTATGGCACAATGGGCTAATATACAAGCTTTTTGCTATTCACGGAATGCCCTTACATCTAGCATCCCTCATTGCGTCGTACCTTTCGAATCGCTCTTTCTCGGTCCGTGTCAATGGCGACACTTCGAGGCCGAGACGCATTACGTCTGGAGTGCCTCAGGGGACAGTTTTATCGCCGCAATTATTCAGTCATTTTATAGCTGACTTTCCTTCTCATCCCGCAACATCCTTTGCCCTGTACGCTGATGACACAGTGATATATTCACAGTCATCAGACGTACAGGTAGCAAAACAAAACCTCGTAGACCACCTCAGCCTCCTAACCCCTTACTATAGGGACTGGAAAATTTCCCTAAATACGGCGAAAACAGAACTAGGTATCTTGTCTTGGAAACGTAACGTCGATATGACGCCTGTCATCATAGGCAACACGGCAATCACGCCGAAAGATCTAGTCAAGTACCTTGGGATAGTTTTCGACCGTAAACTCCTATTTTCCAAGCACATCGCGGCTATAAGGGCTAAAAACATAATCACGCAAAAATCTCTGAATCCACTCATCAGAACCAGATCTTACTTGAGCCCGACTAACAAACTTACGATATACAAAGCCATTATTAGACCGACGCTACTTTACGGTTCGCCAGTATGGTGCTCGGTAGCAAAGACACACTTGAAATACATACAGACCATACAGAACAGGTACCTGCGGGCTGCTTTCTCCCTGACATTGTGGGACAGGGTACGCGTTGCAGAGCTTCACGACATGGCCAACATAGATTATATTGACCAATACATTAATAAAGTTGCTAGTAAGTTCTTTGACTACGATATCAGGAGATCAGAAGTGACCGCAGGTATCGCCAACCTACGACACAACCCACTACGCAGACTGAAACATGGACCACTCTACAAACACACGGACCTGTTCTATCAAGAACTAAGACCTCCCTAAACTACATGGGCTAATTAATTTGAACCACATTGAACAAAATGCAGACAGACACACAAACGCAGCACCCAAAAATGACCCTAAACCAAGAAGAAACGATTAACGCTGTGGGAGGAGCCACCCGGATAGGCTGGGGGCGGAGCCTCTCGCAAACTACTTATACATACAGAACAAGGCAGCTGCATCACTCGCCACAGCCATGACGCCGCGTATGCTTTCCCCGCAGGCAACTTCTACGTGCTCCGGAGCGGCCATATGCTATATCCAGCCCATCGGGCACACGACGTATACACTCATATATGGTTATATATGTAGATGCATACCCCCGAAATTGACATCCATAGTCAAATACTTGTACATATGTATATATTGTATATATCTTGTATATATCTGTATATAGCCGTGTTACATGTCTGTGCCGTCTGTTCGTGTAAATTTGAAGCAGGTTTTTTTTTTTTTTTTTTTAGTAAATTTTTTCCTGCGTTAAAGCTAGCTTGAGAAACACTGCAATACAGCTCCCTCAGAGCACAACAACCTAACAGGCAACGAACACTGCAATCTAGTTGAAGGGTATTATTACCCATGTAACTACAGACACTTGACCGCTGGTTAGCTAGCCACTAGAAGGGCCGACACCAGCCCGTAAGTCGTGGGGTGTTTAGTTCGCGAGTGCGATCGCCTAAACAAGTGCGACAGAAACTCGTGTAACGAGAACACACAAACTTACATAAATAGTGACTAGCTTTTAAGCATACCAAATGTAAAAATGAAAATAAACATGATTCTGATTCTGATTCTGATGACATACTTGTAGCTGTCCTGCAGAGACAACTGTATCAGTCACTTTAGTAAAGTCCCGATATCAGAAGCTTGGTGAAAACTTACAAGAGTTTGAGGTAGACGTTCAATTATCCTACCCGGGTGCAACGAAAGAATTTCAAGAGGAACTTGCTGCCCAATATTTCGTGGATGTTAGCAGAAATCCAGAAACTCAGAAAATGCTACGTCTAGCCAAATTTGATAACAGCAGTGAAGCTTTGGGTAGAGCCCTGTAACATCTCCTAGCCAAAAATCAGGGCCGTATCTATCCAGGAGGAAAAGCCGGCAAACAGTTGTGAATTAACTGAGATGGGCGAAATTTTGAAGAAATTAACGGAAGTTTTTCAGGCCACGGGGATATTCCAGGAACCAATACAAGATAGGCCATGTAACCGAAATACCTCAAATCAGTGCTATAGATGTGGCAGGACTGGGCATTTCAAAAGAGACTGCCGAATACAACTACGGTTAAAGTCAAATCAGGAAAACTTCAATTAGTCAACATTGCTGGTGTTGGCTAAAGAAGATAAAACCCCCAGGGTCGTCTCCATAAAAAGTCTAGGAAAATAGAGTAGAAGTCCTACCCATATCGAAGAATGTAGTTTTACGTACGGTTACCGGTTAGACTGCCGAAGTACTTGGAGAAATGGTTAATGAACTTCAACTGGGACGAATTAAATTACACCACACAGTGTTAGTAGCCGACATAGAAGACGAATTTATTTTGGGTATGGATCTCATCGGTCAACATGGATTCTCTTTTGACAACAGACTTAACCTTCTGAAGTTAGGCACTGAAGAGTTCATCCTTATTAAAACAGACGAAGGCACACCGACTAAAGTAGTGGCGATATGTACTGTCAGAATAAGCGGAAATACCGAGCAGATAATTTTTGGGAAATTGGTGAAGGATTTTGGTGGCTGCATCGGACTTTTCCAACAATACGATTTGCCTTGCAAACACCTCGTAGGCATGCCACTAATCAAAACCGGACGGTGAAATACCGATAAGGATAGCAAATATTTCACCCAATTCCATCAAAAACAATAAAGGAGATGTAATAGCCACTTGCGAGCCAGTACAGTAGGCAACCAGTTGTGAAACGCGGTCAGAAATAACACCTCAACATCACCTAAGGTAGTTCTAGAACATTTCCAGATGTCATGGCGTCATCTGTCTTTTGAAGAACTGAAGAAAGCTTCACAATTTAACAAAGAGCCTTTGAAAGGAAAACTACCAACAAGGAAAGAACGAACATCATAATGCATAAAATCGTCACTGGAAGTGCTCACCCCATACGACAGCATCCTCGGAGGTTACCAGTGACGAAGCAGCAAGAGGTTATCACATTAGTGGACAAAATGCTTGACGATGGAATTATTGAATAATCATCAAGCCCATGGTCGTCTCCTGTTGTGTTAGTCACCAAGAAGGATGGGACTACCAGATTCTGCGAGGACTATAGAAGGCTTAATGACGTCACCAAGAAGGACAGCTATCCACTTCCCAGAATTGATGAGACGTTGACGATATTAGCAGGTTCTCATTGGTTTTCAACACTCAATTCAAAGAGCGGCTACTGGCAAGTAGGCATTGACGAACAAGATAAGGAAAATACTGCCTTTTTTACCGGAAGTGGTTTATATCAGTTTAAAGTTATGCCCTTCGGACTATGCAATGCCCCGCTACTTTTGAGCGTCTTATGGAAGTTGTTCCACGAGGCCTCATTTGGAAGATATGCCTGGTCTATTTTGATGATATATATATAATGATAACGGGGAAAACTTTTGGAGAGCACCTAAAAAACCTGCATGAAATTTTTACTAGAATCAAGAATGCTCAGCTCTTACTGAATCCAAAAAATGCTTTCTTTTCCAATAAAAAGTTGAATTTCTCGGGCATGTCGTGTCATCAGCGGGAATCCAAACCGATCAATGAAAGATTACAGCAATCAAAGACTGGCCTCGTCCTCGCGACAAACACGAACTGCGGAGCTTCCTTGGATTAGTCTATCAAAATCAATAAAGGAGATATAATAGCCACTTGCGAGCCGGTACAGTGGGTAACCTATATTGGGATACCCGGAACAAAAAGGTAAATTTGTATTGAACTCAAACGCAAGCAACACCGGCATCGGAGCAGATTTATTGCAAGTACAAGCAGTACTACAGTCGAACACTTTCGAAACCTGATGGTAACTACTCTGTAACCCGAAAAGAGCTTTTGGCAATAGTACGGTCTGTTGAGCATTTCCATCAATATCTGTATGGACTTCTTCTTCTTCGAGTGCCAGGCAAATTCTTACGTAGGCGCCCGTCATATGTATCTGTCAATTGCAGCATTTTGCAGTTCTTGAAAACTACTTATTCCCGTCCATTGTCTAATATTCCGCAACCATGAAAGCTCTCTTCTTCCTATTCCCCTCTTTCCTCCTTCGATCTTACCTTGAAGGATAAGGCGCTGGAATTCATAGCGTTCTCTCATAATATGTCCTAAGTATGACATTTTTCTCCGTTTATTACTTCGACAAGCTCACGATCTTCTATTTGTGCTCTTCGAAGAACTTCTTCATTTCTTATGTGGTCTACCCATGATATTCTCATTTATTTATGGAACTTGCTTTTAATGTCCAGGTCTCTACACCGTACAAAAGAACTGACCAAACATAACATTTTAGCGTTCTGTATCTTAGTTTGAAGTTTAGATTTTTATTTGTGAGGAATTTTTTGAGTTTGAGGAAGGTTGCTCTTGATTGTTCTATTTTGCATCTAATTTCTTGTTCTGGGTCCCAATTTTGGTTCAACATACATCCCAGATACTTAAATTGCGTCACTTGGGCAATATTCTTCTCATTTACCTGAATTCTGATTTGTGGAATATCAGTCTTACTCACGACCATAAACTTCGTTTTTTTTATATTAATTTTCTGGCCTAATCTTGTGCTTGTTTCATTTACGTGATTCAATAATTCCTGAATATCGTTTGCATTATCCGCGATTATTACAGTATCATCTGCATATCTGATATTATTGATATGTACCCCGTTCACTTTAATACCTATAGGGGTATCTAAAACCGACTAAAAACACTCTTTCCGAGTAGAGATTGAACAACATCGGTGATAAAACGCAGCCTTGTCTTACACCCTTTTTTTATATCGAACTGCTCGGTTGTTGACAGGTTGCTCAATCGAATATCTGCCTTCTGGTTCCAGTACAGATTGCTAATTAATCGAATGTCTTTACCATCTAGACCTAGTTCCTTAAGGTACGATATTAGGAGGTCATGTTTTACATTGTCGAAGGCCTTCTCATAATCGAGGAAACACATGAAAACATCCTTTCTCTGGTCCTGACAATTTTGTACCAATTTGTATACTGAACATTGCTTCTGTTGTTCCGAAACCATTTTTAAACCCAAACTGACTGCTGCCGCTAGCTTCTTCGCATTTTTTTTATAAAGCCTCGTATGCAAAATTCGCAGAAAGAGCTTCGAGAAATGGCTCATTAGACTTATAAACCGGTAATTTTTGCATGTTTTTGCAGTTTTTGATTTTGGTAAAGTTATAAAAGTACATCGAAGCCAGTCCTCTGGAATATGTCCCGTGTCATATGTTGTTAAAGAGTTTGGAAATTATCTTTATGGTCTGTTCATTAATAAATTGGAACGTGTCAGAAAACATATTATCAGGACCTGGGGTTTTGTTACTCTTCATAAACTTCACCGCGTGTCTGATTTCTCCTATTAATATCCTTGGTCCTGTCAGTTCTTCTAATTGAATCGTTGGGTTTTTTGGTCGGTTGTCATTGAAAAGCTTAATTGCATATTCCTTCCAGATTTCCGATATTCTGTCTGTATCCACTACCATTTCATTATTTTCATCTCTAATAATCTGTGCTGTTTCTTTTTTATATATCCCGGCTATTTTTTTCACCTTTTTGTGTAGGTTGAAAGTATCATGAAGATGACTGAGATGTTCAGCTTCTTCACATCGTTCAGTAAGCCAATTTTCCTTTGCTTTTCTAATCTCATTTCTGATTTTTCTTTGTAAGTCTCTGTACTTGTTATTGTCATTCCGAGTTTTGCATAGTCTTCGTTCTTCCATTAGCTCAAATATTTCTCGGGTTATCCATTCGTTTTTTGTTGTGTGCTTGTCCTTTTGGAGAAACTTTTCGTTTGAGATTTCAAAAGCTTTTTTTATGTTATACCAACATCCTTCCACATCGCTGACTGAAGTTATGGCACCATGTTATGGTGTGGAGTTGATTATTTAAGTATTGTGTGTACTCATTCTGAATGTCCATATTTTTGAGCAGTTTTATGTCGAATCTTTTCTTCTTATTTTTTTTTTTAGCTTTAGACAAACGTGGCGAGATGTTGGCCTAACTAAGTTGTGATCTGATTCGATATCAGCATCTGGCATTGTAGTAACACTGGTTATCAGGTTCTTAAACCTATGATTAATCATGATATAATATATTTGGTTGCGTACAATGCGTTGGTCTTTATCTTGAGGTAACTTCCAAATATAGAGGCGACGGTGTGGTAATTATACCATGTATTTTTAATAACCAAATTGTTTTCCTCACAAAACTGGATTAATCTTTCCCCTCTTTCGTTTCTGTCACCGAGGCCATAGTCTCCAATCACAGTTCCTACTCTGCCCCTAGCCACTTTGGCATTAAGGTCTCCCATTAGTATGTTGATTTCATTCGGTTTAGTTTAAGGCCTTGATCTATTTGTTTGTAAAAGTCTTCTATCTCGTTGTCTGATTTGTCAGCTGTTGGGGCATCAGCCTGAATGATGTTAATATTGATTGGTTTGCCCCGCAGCTGGAGTACTAGAAGTCTTTCAGAGATAGGAATAAAGTTTCTTACTGAGTTCTTAAGTTGTTTATCTAGTAGTATTCCGACTCCATATCGGTGATTTGGGTCGTCATTATCGTTTCCTGAGAAGTAAAATACCTTATCTCCTGACTGTATCACTCCGTTACCTGACCATCGGACTTCACTTACTCCCAAAATATTGATCTTCAGCCTGTTCAATTCTTGGGTTAGGTTGTGTAGTTTTTCTGCTGCATATAACGTTCTAACATTCCAGGTGGATATTTTTGTAATCTTATTTAGCTGAAACCGGGGGATTCTTCGCACCTCTTGATCATTTAAGATCTGCCCGGGACTAGGGGCCATTCGTTCATGTTCTTCGAGCATAATAAGATTTTTGGACGGATGTCCTGGGGATATCTGTATAGATCTTTAATGCAGTGGTCTCCCGTTGCCTTTTGCATCTCCATGCCGTTGACCTTGTTTGGTTCATCCGCCTTTTGGACCGATTTCTTCATCCAAAGACAAGGAATTACCCTATTTCTCTACAGCTCATCTACCCGAAGCTGTTGACTGTTGAGAGGGGCCCGTTTATTCCGACGGAGATTCGGTCGACAGAGCCTCGTTGGTTATATGGCAGGGTGCACCACGTGTAGGTGAGGTTGTCATTTGGGTCGGCTTCTGTATTGCTGTCACCCCTTATACCCATTATGGACAAGAATTTCTAATAAGGAATGATCATGCAGCACTAAAATGGCTTTTGGATATGAAACAGCCTGAAGGACAGGTAGCCAGATGGCTTGAAAAGTTAAACAATATAACTTTAAGGTTAAGCACAGGGCAGGAAGATTGCATAATAATTCAGATGCTTTATTCTGAAGGCCATGCGAGGATAATTGTAATCATTGCCAAGGAATAGATCAACGAGAAGGAATTACTCCCATTAGGCAAATGAAGTTTGAGATTGATCAGCAGTGGACCACAGAGCAACTTAAAAAGGATCAGCTAGATGATAGTGAAATAGCACTACTGCTAAAAGATAAAGAAGAACATCAACCAAGACCAAGCTGGAGAGAGACTTCAACAAAATGATTTGCTTTTAAAACACTATGGGCTCAGTGGAATTCCCTGATGGTGGAAAATGGACTTCTTAAACGAGCCTGGGAAAGCGCCGATGGAAAAGTAGTGAAGACAAAGTTAGTGGTACCAAGGAGGAAGATATCGAAAGTTCTGGAAGAAGTTCATAATAGAAAGCCTGGTGCTCATCTCGAAGTGAACAAAACGATTGACAAGATTCGCGATAGATTTTACTGGGTCAACTACTGCCAGGATGTGAAACCGTGGTGACAGCAGTGCTGAACCTGTGCTGCAAGTCAAGGACCCAAAACAAGAGCTAGGGGAAAAATTAAACAGTATAATGTGGGCCTACCATTTGAACGTATCGCCATTTATGTAGCTGGCCCTTTTCCAGAAACAAATAATGGTAACAAGTACATTTTAGCGGCAATTGACTACTTCAGTAAATCCCCTGAAGTGTTTGCGATCCCCTATCAAGAAGCTGTGACTATAGCACAGCTCTTCGTGAATAACCTACTCAGCAGATTTGGTGTTCCATTAAAGCTGCACTCAGATCAAGGACGCAACTTCGAATGCAAGGTTTTCCAGAAAGTTTGTGATTTGCTCAACATCCATAACACACGGACTACAGCCTTACATCCATAATCAGACGGCATGGTTGAAAGGTTTCACAAGACCATTGAAGAATATTTGTCAAAGGTCGTAGATGAACATCAGAAGGGATGGGACGAACACATACCACTATTTTTGATGGCATATTGATCAGTAGTCCATGACACGACAGGACTAGCACCAGCTATGGTTTTATTTGGAAGAGAACTCCGTTTACCCTGTGACCTATTATTCGGAATGCCAGATAACCAGGATATGGAAATTCAAAACTACGCGGACTCTCTTAAGGAAAAGTTACTATACATCCATGAATTAGTCATAGAAAACACGGAGAAAGCCAGTGATCGAATGAAGACACGATATGATCTCAAAGCTAATTCTATGGGACTTCAGATGAACGATAAAGTTTGGTTATATAATCCGCAAAAAAGAAAGGAAGATCTCCCAAGCTAACGCCAGTATAGGAAGAGCCCGTAGTGTATAGAATTCAACGTAGCCCCAGAAGCAAATTGAAAGTTATCCACCTCGACAGGCTGAAAGCATATCACGGACATGAAGTAGTTTAAGAGGGAGGCAATGCCATGGCTAGCAACCATCCGAATGTTTTTGTGCTACTCTATAGAACTGGCCTTGCCGCGTCTATATATGGGTAATCGCCGGCCGCGAAGATTCAAGAACTGTGGAATTATCTCGATGCCCTGTTCGAGAATCATATAGAGTGGCCTCGCTTCTAGCAGACCTAATGCATGTTGAGTAGTTAATCATTGAGTGTTGAATTGTAAAGAGCTATAAGTGGTAAAGTTATAAGAGCTGTTGGTGTGTTTAATTGTATACAGTAGTAGAGAATAAAGAGAGTATTAGTTAAAAATAGCAAAAGTTGTAGTTTTATCATAAACCACGGCAAAAACGTAACACTATTGTTGCTATTTCAAGATTTCGGGGTTTATTTATCGGTTAGTCAAAACCAAATTTCAATAAGTTACTTCGTCATTTTTCTATTCACGATTATATGAGTGCCTGCCTTTTTCAGATATAGATTTTTTTTTAATCTTGAATATGAGCCCCTATAAAAAATTGGAGAACCACTATAACAATTTCAAATCATAGAAATTTATGGGGCAGTTCTTTTTCTATGAATTTTGACAGGCCTATGGATTATTTCATTTAATTATATGAGAATCCGCGTGGCTTTTTAGGAATCACTCAATTTTATTACCGTTAATATAATCGGCCATAAAAAATATAATTATTATTGCTACCAATTGATTGAATTGATTCGCCATTATATGAGGCAGGTTTTGCGCTTTTTGGTATTTTGCTCCTGCTCTAGCGATGAGTGTAATACTGAATTATGATAATCTCTTTTTTGCTATTCCTTTAACTGTCATTACATGAGGATCTGTGTTTATCAAATATATTAATTTATTACAATTTTTTTTTGCGTGAATTTGAACGATTATAAAAAAATTTGAAACCTCTTATAAATATTTAAAATTTTTACTGTTGAATCATTCCACGACCTCCAATATTTAAGGTAAAATTTTACCTCGAAAACGACTAACCCAAACTAACCTAGGCCAGTAATAGTAGGTATAGTTATCTCCGGTTAGCGTGTCGATGCTGCAAATTAGTCTCCTTTTAACTTTGGTTAATTCGGTTCCTCTTGATTAGTTTTATATTTTTCTTTACTGTATTGTCTTTTTAATATATAAATATGTGATTAATTAATAGTCTAATATGAGACGTTTAGATCACTGCCTCTTAAAACCTCAGAAAACATAATTTCACATCGGAAAAAACATTATTACCTTAATCCCATCCAATTTTTTTTTTCAGGGTGCTCAGAAATATTTCATTTTAGGTTACGGATTTAGCGTAGTACGGAAAACGATTCCCAAAATGTTGACCGTTTTCCGAAACCCGTCGAAACTCTTCTTCCTTCTGATCAACAAAGATAACGTGAGATTCGGAACCTTTATTGGTGCTTATGTAGGAATGTACAGGGTGAGTCGTCAAATCAGTTTAAGCTAGTGTTTGGTTTGTCTTATATGAATCCCTGTATTGCAATGTAATAACCATAAAATTATATAGTTGGCACAACTTGAAAATATTTTCAGTTATACAACTTGGCCTGAAAACGAGATACCCATCAAAGTAGCTCTTATTGTATTTGTTTAAACATTTTTTTAGTTGATTTATGTTTGTCTTTTGCCGCCCAATCTATTGTTGGTTTAATTTAATACACTTTTATTTCAGTATGTTATCTGTTACCTCTTAAACACGAGCGACCTAAATCCAAAGTATTTCGGGGCTATTGCCGGCCTGATTGCCGGCATCACCTATTCCATATCTCCCAATCTACACGTGTTAACGGCTGGAATAACAACTATTTTGCAGGTCAGTAGTGTATTTAGGAGAGAACCTCCTCTCAGGTTCAGCAGGTGGATAAATGAGAGAGTCAAGGTCAATATAAAGAGGAACTATTTGTATTGCAATTAAGTTGAGGGGAGACAAATTGGGAGGGCAATCTTTCAAAAATACACCTGATAAATGACATCAATGTTATCGATGCTTATTGGGCCTAGATAATTTCGTCGGCACTAAACTACTTACCGCACATAATGTAAATAAATATAATATATTTGTAGGTATTCTATAACGCTGTCCTAAGGAGACTGCAAGTTAAAAGCCGGATGGTACCGGAGCTACTAGTTTACATGCTGTCCCATAGTTTATTGCTGCATAATGCCATCATGTGTAGAGAGACATGTCCAACGTATTATATCAATATGTTAAATACCTGTACTAATAATATGTAAGTAATTTCTTTACGCTCTCAAAGACTCACTTTTATGATGCACAGTAGTTGGCTCAAATGTATTTTTGTCAGGTTGGCATCTATTTCTCAAACAGTCTTACCAACATATATTTTATTGGGCTTATTTTGCTCAAATATTTACGTATCACATGCATTTAGCTGAACATGATTTTCATGTGCTACGTGAAGCAAACCTTAAATTACTATTAAATATGTATTTATAAATGTAATTAGAAGGTAATTGTTGACGTTACGAAACCAGGTCCGTGAAGTTAGCCCCCAAAGTATGTTTTTTCCTTGAAAATTTCAGGATGGTTAGTGCTTTTTAGTGCTTCAAAAAGTTTCGTTACACCTTTTATAGTTTACGAGATATTCAAGATTTTATATTCAAGGTCAGCCCCCCAAGTGTTTAGGATCGGGTCAAATTTAGTGTCATTCTATAGTGTCTCGTTAGCGTTATTTAGTGCTTCAAAGAGTTTCGTTAGTGCTTTTATAGTTTACGAGATATTCAAGATTTTATATTCAAGGACAGCCCCCAGTGTTTAGGATCGGGTCAAATTTAGTGTCATTCTTTAGTGCTTTTTAGTGCTTCGTTAGTGCTTCTTTTGTCTTCGAGATATTCAAGATTTTAAATTCCTGCACAATGACGAATACCCATTATTGGTGCAGGTTCTACATGCAAATATTTAATGCGTATCTATATGTTGAGTATCTCGTAAACCAAAAAGCACTAACAAAACTTCTTGAAGCCCTAAAAAGGACTAACGAAACACTAAAGAATAACGCCAAATTTGACCCAATCCTAAACACTTTGGGGGCTGACCTTGAAATAAAATAAAATTGAATATCTCGAAAACAAAAAAAGCATTAACGAAACTTTTTGAAGCACTAAAACCATAAACTAACTACTCCGAATAGACGCTCAGTGGGCATAGCCCATAGAAAAATGCTACAATTGTATCGAGAGATGGCGCCACCATTATTACGAATTAAATTTTATCGCATTTCGTCGCTTGCCAAACAACGGCCAAACGCCTTTCAGAACTCGGGTCGCTAGCGCTGTTGCCAAATTTAAATGTACTTAAAATAGATTATGTATAATAATTAAATATGAAAAGAGGCTTCTATTTTATTTCGGTTATTTACCTATGATTTTAAATGTTGCAGGACCGGAGTTTTTTATTTACAGTTTGTGGTTTTTTACTTTTTAGTAACAATTAGTAATTACCTAGGTATTGTTATTATTGTTAGTACGTACCTATATAGGTATGATAATAGGTATAGACATACTTTTTTTAGTTATTTAGGCGTACCTACCTATTATAGGAACTTAACATAACATGTCCTATAATATAATTATATTAATGATGTGTAAAATTATTAAAAATCTTGTACCTACTACCATAAACCTAACTATTCGGCGTAGTTAGGTTTATGCTGCTACTACACTACAATATATGAAATCTAAAATGATGTATAGGTACCTATAGGTAGATACCTATCAAATTTGACCCCCGGATCCGGAACAATAAAAACATTAAATAACTAATATTCAGCAATACAATTATCACCCTTATTTCGTTAAAACGTATAAAAACGCTCTCTTTCATCTTGCGAATATTCATCAAAGACTGTTTCGCGGAAAACGGCGGCCGGTCCGGCGCGATGCATATGAACTAAGGTAAGACCTACGTGCTTGCTCGTTCCTCCAGCAAAAACCGCGCGGCGCCCTGCACGGCGCGCCTAGCTAAATTTTCCAAATAATCGCAATTGCAGCAAGTTAGGTTTATGGCAGAATCAAGTGTTTGCGGAGCTCTCACAATTCATACGACATTAATTATTATTCTCCTATTTTTGACTATAATATTTTGATATTATTATTGTTTTCAACATGTCAGGCATCACCTGTTGTTTTTATAACTGCAATAATAATCGATTAAATCACGGGATTAAATTATTCGAATTTCCCTAAAGAACGACGAACTTTGCAAAAAATGGATTTTAAATAGTGGTAAGAATAAAACTTTCAATGAACCTTGACGTTAATCTGGAGGAATAAAACTGAGGATTAATCAAGAACTTTATCGAAACCTATAATAGTGGGCATAATACCTCAGGCCGTTTCATATGGGTGTCTCAAATTTGAGATATGACGTCATCGACTATTTTTTAAATGAAAGTCCTTTTTTATTATTCTTTTAAAGGGCATAATAAAGTTTCAGTTCGGCACATAGTAATCGACGTATGCTATCATAGTTTAGTTATCGAAAAAAATATATATTACCCCGGAACGGAATGGATCGGAATGGAATGGAACGGAACGAAATGGAATGTAAATTCTGAATCTCCGCACATTAGCGCGGAAGTCCGCGGAAAATATTTGTATATGAGTGGTTTATTTTAGGCTAGCTTGATAACTTTGTGTTTGTTGCCGCGGAACCACGGAAAAATTCGCTGGCAGAGCAATCCCAGCGATTCCATTCCGTTCCGATCCTATCCGCGCTCCAGTACCCGCTCTAGGGCCGGACATCCCGGACATTTGTCCGGAGCGGCAAATTGAAAGGGCGGCATTTTTTCGCAAAATGTCCAGTTAATGGAAAAAATAAATAATTAAATAAAAAAATAATGTATAGGATTAAATTGTAGTGTAAAAAAACATCTGTCGGGAATCGGGAATCGAATCCGCAGCGCCGGAATGACAGGTAATAACGCGACCTTCTACACCACCGAGGCGTCGCAGAAATTTTGCTAAAACGGTAAAAGGGACTAACCCAAACTAAATTAAAGATTCGAAAAATGGTCAATTTGAAGAATTACACATTCGAAAAATTATCGATTCGACGAATTGTCTTTTCGAAGAACTGTCCATTCGAAGAAATTTCGTTCGAAGAACTGTCGTTCGAATAATTGTCATTAGAAAAACCATCCGGATTCAGATGAAATTGGCGTTGAGGCTAGTTTTGAATCAACAATACCACGACATCGTGTAAGAAAAAGAAAACCCCATTTCTCATACGAAACACGAGATGAACCGATCGAAGATCCCAAAGAAAAATATAAGATCGACTTTTTTTATTTTACAATTAATCAAGCGCTAAATGCTCTAGATGCTAGATTTAAACAACTTAGTCACCATAGTAACTATTTTCAATTCTTATATAATATATACGAATTGAAAAACATGTCTAAAGAGACGCTATTAAAATACCGCAAGGATTTAGAAAGTATTTTAATTGATGGTGATTCTGTTGACATAAATGGGGTAGAATTAGCAGAGGAAATTTCTGCGGTTTTGGACAAAAAAGAAAGCCCGAGCAATGTGCTATAATTAATAACTATGTTAAATTTTGCACCAAACCTTAGTGTTGCCTTAAGAATATCGCTGACTATACCACTAACGGTTGCAAGTGGGGAAAGCAGTTTTTCAAAATTAAAATTAATCAAGAACTTTATACGTTCCACTACCACGCAAAATCGTCTTAACGGTTTAGCCATTTTGGCGATTGAGCATGAAATTGCTGATCAAATAAACTTAAAAGAGGTAATAAAACAGTTTTCAGAAATAAAAGTGAGAAAGAAATGTTTCCTGTGACTTTAAAGTAGCTGATGTTATTTTTGTTTAGTTTTTATAGGATGTAAGTTTTGTTTGTGCGGTTGTGCAATAACACATTTTTGTAATAATATTAAAAATGCAGCTGGTTAAGAATTAGTTTGCTTTTCATTATTTTGGTATTTGTACTACCCTTGGACCCATAGTGTTACCTTCAAACGTATTAAAAATTATTGTTTATAGGAATAAGTGTTATGTTAATATTACCGTTTTTAATTTTTACCGTTTTGTCCTACTTGAATTTTAATTATGTTATATGTTTCTTTTTGAATATACGTTTTTAATATAATTTAAAACCATTTGATTTTTATTTTAAACAAAATATATACATTTTTAAATGTATATTAGGGGGCGGCAATTTGCCTTTTTGTCCGGGGCGACGTAAACGCTGAAGCGGGCCCTGCGCGCTCTTCCGATCCGCGTTAGTGTGCGGACCCTAACTTATTTACATGCTTTATAAAATTTTCGTTCCGTTCCATTCCATTCCTATCCATTCCGTTCCGCGATAATGTGCGGCCTACTTTACTCAATTTATTCCAAAGTTAGAGACGCGCACTGTATACCTACGAGCCGCACCTGCCCATTACTATACAGGGTGTTCGTTAATGACATGCTAATATTTAAAAGGTTGATTCTTGGACACATTTTAAGAAAAAAACTTCTTATGCCCTAAACAACTTAACTTTTAGATACAAAGGGAGGTAAAGTTAAAAAAAAAAGTTTTTTTTATATAATAAGTGCGATACTATTGTAGATATCTTTATGAAATTGGGTACACGTCTTTTAGGCATCAAGATGTATTTTCTGTTGTACAGACAGTTTTTTTTCAGTGGCGTCCGTACCAGTTTTGCATTGAATTTTTTTGAAGTAAAAAATGGTACGCACCTTTATCTTAAAATAAAAATCATTTTTGAAATCCGCATACATTTCTAAACAAGTTTGATCAGTTGGTGTTTTTAAGTCCGATGCAAGGTTTGCTTAAAAAAAATCAATAATCGTTTCTTTGCATGATCATAACAATTACGTTAACGACAATATCACAATGTAGAGAATTAGATTTTATTTTTTTAGGTGAAAACCGTGTGTCGGACTAAAAAAAATCAAGTGAACAAATCTTTTCCTTAAGAAATAAGGATTTCAAAAATATATATATTTTTTATTTTAAGAAAAGTCAGTGGCGTACCACTGCTTGTCTAATAATACTTTTGCCAGAAAACTTCCACAGGCTACTGACGAAAACTTCCACAGCCTACTGATGAAATAACTCTGGATTTCTCCTGCGACTTTTAGTAGCAATTCGACGCAGGAGAAATCCAGAAGTGTCTAATTTTTTTTTTTTAAAGTTGACATCTATACCGGGTGTCAACAAAATCGTTTAACAGCGCACCATTCAAATGGTTTTTTAAAGAGAAATTTGAAATTTTGGCTGAATATATGGTTTATGAAAGCTCAGATTTTCCACTAAACAACAAATATCACTTCCGGATTGACCGGAAGTGAGCATGAGACAAGAATTTCAAATACAACCCTGCAAATATTTTTACATATTTGAATAGAGCTTGAAATTCCCTTTTCAGCGATGTATCACAAGTTGTAATTTTTTTTCAAAATGGAGCCGTAGAGGGCATTTATTCCAAATTCAATATGGCGGCATTTTGACATCACCAATAGATGTTTTGTCAAAATGTCCGTTGATATCGGAGACAAGATAGGTTTTCTTGCAGATTTTTCTCACTGTTGGAAATTCTAAATAATTGTTATAAAATTGAAGCATTTTTAGTATTTCCTTAAAGTGTCAAAATGTATGTAAATTTTTCTCGAAATTTTGAATAGAACCCTATACATATTTTTAAACAATTAGATAGAGCTCGAAATTCCCTTTTAAACGATGTGTCACAAGTGCTGTGGCCATTCTTTTTAAGGATGACGTTGTAGAGGGCATAATTCAATATGGCGTCGCGCCGCCATATTTAATTATGCTATCTACAACGCCATATTTAAAAAGAAAGGCCACTTGTGATACATCGCTCAAAAGGTAATTTGAAACTCTATCCAAATGTGGTAAAATATATTCAGGTTTCTATTCAAAGTTTCGAGAAAAATTTACGTAAATTTTGACGTTTTAAATAAAAACTGAAAATGCTTCAATTTTATAACAATTATCTATCATTTCCAACAGTGAGAAAAATCTGCATGAAAACCTATCTTGTCTTCTATATCAACGGACAGTTTGACAAAAACTCCAATGGTGATGTCAAAATGCACCCATATTGAATTTGGGATAAATGCCCTCTACGCCGCCATTTTGAGAAAAAATGGCAACTTGTGATACATGGTTAAAATGGCAATTTCAAGCAAATCCATGCGGATGGAATTCATACTTCTAATTTTTTGGAAGATATGAATCATTTATTTGATTCTTTAAATAGTAAACGGGTCTATTCAAAAAATCCTTACGGTTGTGCTTTGTCAGACAAAAATACCATAATATTCCAAACTTTTAAAAAAGGCTTAGATATTTTTCAAAATTAAAAAACTCGAAGGCAGAAAAGCCGCCTTGTTTTGATGGTATGATTCAAACCATCAATGCAATACATGCCTTATTTGAATCGGAGAAATCCAAAAAAAAATCGACAGATTAAATCAGGACTTCCTGGAAAATTTCTTTTCGACTATTAGGCAACATGGTGGATGGAATATAAATCCCAGTGTAGATATGTTTCGAAAATGCTATTCGATCCAATTTGTAACGAGTTTTCTAAAAGCTCGCTAGGCAAATTGTGAAAACGATAATGACGAGCAACTAAAAATTGAATAACAAAAAAAAAATCACACAAAAACTCATCACGCTTAATTTACAATTTTTAATTAACATCTTTTATATCTTAACAAATTCAGAATTCAAAATTCAATTTAAAAACTCAAAATACAATTTTATTCATGCCATAATGTACATAACAATGCCTATTGCAAATGTTAATTTCTTAACCCAAAATTCGACAGCATTCACTGTTCTCCACTACTGGGTGGTTCTTGTACTCACTTTCCAGGTAACACTGATGATGGCACCGGCCGAAAGCGCTCTGTTACGCTAATTTAGAGGTCCTTTTGGATTAAAATTTTATGCATGGAATACAAAGAGTGTTTCAAATAGTATATTTCGTACATGCACACAGCTTTCACTCTCAACTTATTAAATTTAAGGGCGCATTCCTAAATTAATTTCATGAAAGAAAGTTCATCTAAACATGGGGTGTTAAAAAAAAGGTTTTTTATAAATATTATAAATATTTTTAAAAGGACTTTTTTGAAATTTGGCAGGGCTGTTTTTGGTGATAAAAGTCTATTTTAGCCATAACTAGAATAAAATTATTAAATTTATTATGCCCCGGGGGGGCATCTTTTCAATTATTTTTGTTCGAGAAATGTACGCCACTAACTTTTTTTGTAATTTTTATTAAATGAAGCAACTAAAAATACAACTTTTTTGCTGCTGTAATTTTGTTTCTATCTGATCTCGCTTTCGAGAAAAAAAAATAAATACCTTTTTATTATATGTTCCTGGCTCTTGCAATAAGCAAGTTGTTTTTATTTTTTTCCTTTCAAATTCCACAAAATTTAAGAAAATTTGCCATCGCTTGTCTTATATTAGTGTCCAAAAAAGACTAAAAATATCTGAGTAATAGGTCAGGGCGAAGATATTAATAATAAATTAATTGGCCAAAATAAAAACAAACAATTGTATCTCGAAAAACATGACATGTCAAAAATCTGACAAACTTGTTTTTTTTTTTAATTAACTAGGCAATTAAACTGATGCATAAAACAAAAAATTCGATTCACCCATAAAAATTCTCGGTCCGATTGAATTTTCGAATTTTTTGCAGTGTCTTATTCCAACCTCTGTATAATACAGTTCCTACCAAAATGAAATATTTCCGATAAAATTTTCTACAACATAATTCAAACCGCATCTCGGTATCTTTTTTCGTTCAAAACTTATGACGTAATTAATGTTTGAAAAAAATATCCATAGTATTATGTCCCGTAGTTTAGTAAAAAATTGTTTAAAAACAAGTTTATATTTATATGATCTAAAAACAAAAAAAAATGGAACTAAATTAAATAATACCAGACCTGGAAATTGATCTTGACAAAAATAATTCTAAGAATATTTTTTATGTATTTCATAAAATAAATTAACACAGCTAAATCCAAGGACAAGCTCTTTTATTATATTAATTGTAAAATGTAATAAATTGATCGGTGTGATTTAATTTAATGTTTATTTTCTTTTTTTAGAGCAATCTTGTTTTTTTTACTTCAGGGTTTTCGCTCTTGTTACAATTTACAATGCGCCGCTTACCTCAGGACTCATACCTACACTTTGTTTTACATATTCTGAGAATTTAACGAGTAATCTGTAATGCCTCAATAAGTAAAAAACATAAAATTTTCCTCTTGAAGTGCGGAATTTAAAAAATTGCTTATTTTTCAGTCCACTTTAAAAATCCAATTTTTAAAAAACCGCATGATTTTTTAGAGACATGCAGGGAATAATTTATATTTCCATAATTCAGGTAAAAATATTTAATTTTTCCCTTGAAATGCGGTATTATTAATTTTTTTTTTTTTTTTAGTTAGGATTCAACGAAAGAATAAATGAAGATCTGATAGAGATGTTGACGACGATAAGGCAAAAGTCATACATTTTCGTCTATTTAGTGATTTTTTTAATTGCATTATTATACTTACCTACATACTTACAATTCAATTTCGTGTCAACCAACTATTACATATTGATGTATATCCTACTTCATATATAAATTGTACAGATGTATTATTTGATAGTTTCTATCGTTACATTTTCATAATAATTTACTAAATAATCCCATTTTATTTCGCCTAAATTAATTTAATGGGTACCTACCTACTTACAGACGTATTATTATACGTCTTTTAAAAATCGGTTTTGTATTTAAATAATGAATGTTTTATATGTTCATAATAATTATTACATACGTCAAAGAGATATATTTTATTTTCTAAATCAAACGTTTTCGTTATAAAACCATAAACCCAACCATAGTTAGGTTTATGATGAAACGCATTAAATCATAAATATTCCTCAAACTCACACTTGTTTTAAGACAACTGGCAATAATGCATGATTTTACCGTCGCATTGCGCGCCATCTCATACCGAGTAGCAAAAGTAAGCGAGCCGAAATCGAGCTTTGGACGCTCGCTTGGGCAAGCGAGAGTCCAAATACAATACGTTTTTATACCGTTTAACTGAGCGTCTATTCGGAGTAGTTAGGTTTATGCTAAAACGCACTAACAAAGCACTAATCATCCTGAAATTTTCAAGGAAAAAAACATACTTTGGAGCCTAACTTCACGGACCTTACGAAACCATTAAATCCTTACTAGATTTTCTATAATTTCACATAACAACATTAATGACATACGTTGTTTTATTTGTGTAAAGTATTTTATCAAAAATTCACGTAATACCTAAATGGTCACTAAGTAATGCCGATAGTTGTTTACTTATCACGTGCATTTAAATACATTACTTGCCACTTGTCAAACATATATAAGGAAACCTGAGTGTCAAACGATGGGGTAACTCGGAATCAGATAGACCATGTGTTGATAGACAGATAGATAGCAGCATCATTGATGCTCGAAGTATGAGAGGAGCAGACAGCGACTCTGATCATATGTTAGTTAGGGCTAAACTAAGAACGAGGCTGTCTACACAAGCAAAGGAGAAACACACAAAGATCGAGAGATGGAATTCGGATGGGCTGCAGGATTTGGAAGTTGAGGCACGGTACCAACTAGCCATCAGTTACAAATTTCAAGCACTAGAAGAAATGGAGACCACAAAGGTAGAGTGTAGAGCATGAAGAATGTGTGGGGAGAAAGAACAAGAACACGAGTAGAAAGTGGTATGAATATCTATCGAACCCAACAGACCAAACTAAGCAAAATTTTAATGGGAAGAGAGCGGAAGCAAGAAGAACCTTAAGAGTAAAGAAGAGAACATACCTAAACAAACAGATTGAGAGGATGGAGATAGAGAACAGACAGAACCAGTGCAGAAAGTTTTACAAAGAGGTTAAATTACAGAGAAGAGGAACAAACATGAAAACAGTTGGTTTTGTGAAAGAGGAAACGGTAGAATTACTTACAGCGGAGCAAGATATCATCAGAAGATGGAAAGATTTTTTTGAAAATTTGCTTAACACACGCAACGAAGAAAATGAAGAAGTGGCGGAGCATCAAACAACGGAACTAAAAATCAATATAATAACACTCGAAGAGGTCGAAGAACCAATAAAAGCGCTGAAAAGTGGAAAAGCTTCAGAAAGTGATGGCATTGAAGCAGAACTAATAAAAAAGGGTGGACCTGAACTACATGCCAAAATACACCAAATTACAAAAGTGATTTGGGAACAAGAGAAGATGCCGGCTGAGTGGAGCGGGAGCATGATTATCCCAGTGCATAAAAAAGGAGATAAAGAATCATGTAAAAATTATAGAAGTATTTGCCTAATCAATGTTGCGTACAAAATATTATCCATTGTACTATTGAAAAGATTAACACCATTCACAGAAGAAATACTAGGAGACTACCAATGCGGTTTTAGACCTGGCAGATCAACCATTGATCAGATATTCACCATTAGACAGATACTCGAGAAATATTGGGAGTTTAACCAAGATGTGCACCAGATTTTCGTAGATTTTCAACAGACCTATGATTCCATCAACCGGAAAGTTGTTAATGACGCAGATGTGCGTCAGCAACTCTTACGCACAAGTACGGGTAGGATGTCACAGCTCAAAAACATTTAATATTAATTCCGCTTAAGGCAGGGAGACCCACTATTCTCCCTGCTATTCAACCTAGCTTTAGAATATTCAATGCGAAAGCAGACTTGATCACAAGCATTTCGGCACGAGGATCGAAGATTGTTCTAGCATTCGCTGACGACGTCGATACCATAGCTCAGTCAACGCGAGATGTATGGGTTAGTTTGGGTTAGTTCTGTCGTTTTGAGGAAGCTGCACTGCAAATGGGCCTCACAGTCAACGAGGACAAAACTAAATATATGATAATCGCAAGAAATGCCAGAAATAGGGTCAGGCAGAACGTCTATATTAACGACCACAACTTTGAAGTTGTAAAGGAATTCAAGTACCTGGGGCGATAATTACCCAGGATAACCCTGTTGAGAAAGATGTGGCAGCCAGAATAGTCGCGGCAAACAGGACCTTTTACTCCATTCAACACTTAATAAAATCTAAGCTTCTCTCCAGGAATACTTTTCGCATTTACAAAACCATAA
The DNA here is from genome assembly GCA_016904865.1 of Pissodes strobi. NCBI lineage: Eukaryota > Metazoa > Arthropoda > Insecta > Coleoptera > Curculionidae > Pissodes > Pissodes strobi. The sequence goes on from MU188889.1 coordinate 37,981, forward strand.
TACGCCCTGTGGTGACATATGGAAGCGAGACTTGGACTCTTTAACCAAAAAGAAATGAATAAACGTAAGATTCTACTCGCCATTTACGGCCCTTGTAAGGATGCTAACACGCAAGAATGGAGGCGTTGACATACTCATGAACTCCAACAACTATTTGGGAAAGAGAGCCATACTAGGCATGTAAAGGCTAATAGGCTTAGATGGGCAGGTCATGTAATAAGGAGCGATGATCAGCGCCTTGTAAACACGGCTTTTTGGGAGATACCGGTTGGCAGAAGACCAGTGGGACGCCCCAGAAATCGATGGAGGGACACTGTAACGGTAGACCTTAGGAAGATGGTCATTAGACCGTGAGAAATAGAGGCACAAGACCGCCAAGGATGGAGGGCAATAGTGAATGGGGCCAAGACCCACGACGAGTTGTAGAGCCAAACAAGAAGAAGAAGTCTTGCCACGTGTCACGTGGAAAGTGGCGCTGCCTAGTTAATATTAGGCATAACATTTTGGGGGTTCCAAGGGATCAAATCCCGTTAAGGTTTTGCTTCTAATATTGTTTTATGACTTCAGTAAGTTTTCTTCTTTTTCTTTAGGTGCCGTCTCCGCGACGGAGTTTAGCAATCATCATTGCCACCTTGACCTTAGATGCGGCTGCTTTAAAAAGTTCATTTGATGTGCAGTTGAATCAATCTCGAAGGTTTCGCAGCCATGAAATCCTTCTTTTTCCTACGTTGCGTTTTCCATGTATCTTCTCCTGCATAATAACTCGTAGCAGACTGTATCTCACTTCTCTGGTTATATGACCAAGATATTGCAGTTTTCTGCATTGTATAGTTTCTATGACCTCCCGTTGTTTACCCATTCTTCTTAAGATGTCCTCGTTTGTTATTTTGTCAATCCAAGATACCTTCAACATCCTTCTATATATCCACATTTCAAACGCATTGAGTTTGTTTTGGATTGCTGCATTTATTGTTCATGCTTCCGTTCCATATAACAGGGTTGTGAATACATAGCACTTTGTTAGCCTCATCCTCAATTTCATGTTTAGTTCTCGTGAGCATCTTCATTTTTATAAAAGTACTTCTTGCTTTCTCAATCTTTGCTTTGATTTCGGTAGTATAATCATTATTTGAGGTGATGACATTTTTTTTTTTAAATTTAACGTTAGGTCGTCTTTACTGCATTTCTCCACTTTATCCATTAATCATTGGAGATCTTCAATGCATTCCGCAATGATCACCGTATCATCGGCATATCGGATGGTGTTGACTGGCGTTCCATTGATTTTTATTCTTCCAGTTTCTTCTTCTAGCGCTCTTTTAATAATGTCTTCAGAGTAGGCATTGAAAAGTGTAGGAGACATAACGCATCCTTGCCTAACTCCTCTCGCGATATTTATTTTATCTGATGTCTGTTGCTCTACAGAGATGGTTGTTTGCTGGTTATAGTATAAATTAGAAATGATTCGTAAATCTTGGTAATCCAGGTGTTTCGACTTTAAAACGCTCATTAATTGGTCATGGCGTACTCTATCGAATGCTTTATTGTAGTCTAAAAAACAAGCATACATATCCTGATTTACGTCCAGACATCTCTGAACGAGAACATTAAACGCAAATAGAGCTTCCCGAGTACCCAGTCCTTGTCGAAAGCCGAATTATTTTAAGAAACAACTTAAGTGTGTGTGACATAAAGCTTATAGTACGATGATCACTGCATTGGTTTTTTCGGTAGGCAAATGAATATTGATGTTAACCAGTCCCGAGGTATAGTTCCAGTTGAATAGATTTTATTAAACAGTTCTACCACTGTATTAATATGTTCCTCGTCAATACATTTAAGTAGATCAATGGGTACTTAGTCTGGCCCAGGACTTTTTCCATTCTTCATCGCTTTCATGGCGCACAGTACTTCTTCTTTTGTGATTGAAGGACCCATTTCATTTTCAATTGGAAGTTGGTCTACTGGTGGTAATCTTTCGTCATCGAACAGCTCTTTGGTATATTCTTTCCATCTGTTCAATTTTTCTTCGGTGGTCATTAACATTCGTCCATTTTTATCCAACAGAGTAGATGTCTAATGTTTCTTGTTTAAACCTGCCGTTTCTTTAACTTTTTTGTGTAAGTTGAATGAGTCAAATGATTCTGGGAGTCTTTCAATTTCTTGACACTTTTCTTCAAAGAATTTTTCTTTGGCATCCCTTATTTTTCTTCGGATGTTGTTGTTAATGTCTTTGTATTTGCTTTTGTCTCGATGTTTATGTGTTCTTCGTTCCTTCATCATGTCCAATATATCATCTGGCATCCATTCGTTCTTCATCCTTCTAGGTTTTTGTAGAGTTTCTTTACAAGGTTGTATAATACATTCCCTCAAGTTTTCCCATAGTTGGTTGATGTCGTCTGTCTTTTCGTTTCTGTTCTCTAGATTTTTTTGTATTTTCTGTTGTATTTTTTCACGTACGTATTTGTAATTTCCTTGAATTGATTTTACACCTCGGATTAGGTCTTGTTACTTTTTTAAGTTTCAGTTCCACTCTAGCAATTAATGGATTATGGTCGGAAGACACATCTGTTCCTGGATAAACTTTCACCGATTTGATGGCATTGCGGTATCTTTCGTTGATCAGAATATAATCAATTTGATTTCTGATTATTTTATCTACTCTGTCGCTTGGTGCTTTCCACGTATAGAGCCTCCTATATAAAATTGTATAAGGCGTTCTCCTCTTTCGTTCCTCTCACCAAGTCCATAATTTCCGACGATTTTTCCTACTGTTAGTAAGTAACGTCTCTTAAAACAGAAAAACGTCAAGCATTTTATTTAAAATGGAAGTGATGCGTAAGAGTAGACGTTTCACGGGCCATATCAAATTGATTCGAGTTGCGCGCGCATCACATTGTTGACAAACACCATATCTTTATGGTCCAGGCAGTTGCTTTCAAGTAGTCTCATAGCTCAGTGGCAGGACGACTAGTTTCGGATATGGCGGCCCTGGTTCTATTCCCATCGATGTTCTTTTATTTTTTCAAAGTTTCGTTTGTTTCTTTTTTTTTAAATTTGGATTAGTTATGTTTGGTTGCACCCCGAAGCTAGCGGACGGCCATGCGTGAAGTGAAAAATACAAATCTAAATTCATGTGTTAATCAACAAGGTGATGCGGAGGTGAGATTTATTTTTAATACGTTTCTTTTAATGAAAATGCCTGGTTCGAACAAAAATTATGGTGAAAACCAATGTACCAAATGTTCAGCTTCATTGTTTTCGTAATCGCTTTGGATAAATTATTGAATATGGCAGGTCATGGCCACGTGACGCGTGACTATTATTTTATTGGCCAGGCGTAGCTTTTGTAGCAGGGATATTGGAGGAAGCTTCTGCTTCCGGGAAGTTTTCAAGGAAATCACTCTACATTGGCCTGCCGTTTGAAGCATTGTGGTCGGCTAGAAGTTTTTTTGTTTGTTTTACCTTATGGGATTGTTTCAATCGACCGGCTTTTTGAGTCTCTGGCCTTATTTTGCCGTTGGTTAGTTTTGTTTGTTAGTGCCTGGAACT
>MU188889.1:45531-57418 GCA_016904865.1 Pissodes strobi
ATTGCTTTAAGCCCTCTCCCTCTCTTTCTCTCTCTCTCTCTCTTATGGAATCGTATGCACTTCTAACACGTGTACTGTGTTACACGCGCCTTTTTTAGTTTTGGTTTAGTAATATAATGGATTGTTGAATATACGACTTTCGGAGAGATTGTAAGTAAGAGAGGTTTAGGGCTTAAAGCAATGAAATTTTTAGGACCAAGAAATTAAATTTTACAATAACATTATTAAATTATCAGAAGTTAACTTATTATAAACAATATACAAAAACACATCGTTTGGAAAAATGCAAATATATAAACGAATTGAATCTACATATATTTGAAAAATAAATCGGCATACTTTCTCGAGTGTTCTCTTTCAATTCTGAGCAAGATAATCATAATATTGTAAACAACACTTTTTACTAACCCGTTTTATGTCGCCAATATTATTACAGCCACTAATATGTTTACCTTGCATCCTAAACCTCTACCATTACATAACATTTATTTATCTATGTTACATAACTTCAGGACTTCCTCTGCCGCCGCGCCGTGCGCCACTCGCCTTGCAGGGTTGTCACGTCCTCGCCTATTTCAGAGTTACGTCGCCTATAAAATTTGCTGGTTACAATATTATACCTTTTTTGGATAATTTGCCTGCTTTTTTTGTTTCAGTTTGCTAGCTCTTCTGTGAACATGAGAAAATACGTATGTAGTTCACAAAGCCGATAATTTAAAAAAACATTGTTCATAATATCAACTGCAATGCAAAAATTTTACATCACTTGTGGTGTAATGACCCAAGCAACCAACGAGTCGAAATCATAATTTTTGATGTCAAGGTTTTACCTTTTCATTTAAAATTAAGATTAAGAAATTTTGTTTCTTTGTATGTGTTGTTTTAAAAGACAAAAAAATTTTTTTCGAATTTGAAGAAATTATAGACGATGTGCTTAACAAATTGATAATTTGATATAGTCTAGTTGGAGTAATGCTTTTGTACACGTTGATTTAAGTGAATATATTTTCCACGAAACAAGACATTGCCAATGAACAGGTAGTATCTTACAACAAGTGGCAAGAACGTGTCACGTGCAAATCATTTTACCTAAAATGCACGTGATATGTAAATAAATAAATTTATAAATATCTGTTGCCTTAAATAATGTTTCATCTTTCATCCAAATCTTTTTAGCAGCTCCGTCTTGTTTCAGGTTTTGGAAGATTTACAAGGAGCTCCTCTTGAAGCACAAGCTGTTGTAGGTTGGACAAAAATAAAGTTCTTATTTATAAAAAAGACTTTTTATTAACAGTATAAAATATAGACCTAATTTACTTAGATATATAAAACACTACAACTACTTAAACTTAACTAAAAAATGGATCGTATCTAGAAGATAAAGTATGAAGACTTTAAACAAGAAAAATTCTAGAAACTAAAGTCCTATGTCAAAATGTGTATCAATCTTTGTATAGTTATGAACATATATCAAATTATGGAAAAAATATGAATTTTGCATAATATAATCTGAAGCCAAAGTTTGAATATTATTGGACTTCTAGTCTCGCACTATTTTAAGTAGATAAGCAACCTATGTTCGGGCCAAAAATTCGGAAACTTTACATGTAAATTTCCATGAGAAGTTCTCATATGTTTTTTCCATGCCAAGCAGAGCTGTCTGTATATAGACCTGTCTAAAGTTGTATAAAGACCTATAAAGTCGCGCATTTTGAGCCGGACAATAGGTTGCTTATCTATTATCGTACATTAACAAAATACTGGCACTAGCAAAATTTCGAAGATACACTTCATCAAATTTGAACTTTTTTTCTTAGAAATAGAGTACGAAATTCGTTGTTTCCTTCAATTTGTATAGAATTTGCACAGTGGACTGTACTTTTAAGACATTTTTATACGATCTAGTTCATGTATATAATACGAACAAAATAATACAGACATGGTAAAATAACTCATTACATACCTAGCGAAAGTTTAGTGGCATTGAACAAGATGTGAATTATAAAACGTGTAATAAATTAACAATAATAATTTCATAATTTTAAGAAGGAATAATTTAAAGACACACACAATAACGACAACATTTCGTCAACACTCTAAAAGAGAAATATTTCTTCCTTATTTAAATTGACTTCCGAATGTATTTTATGATCCCAAACGAGGATATTTCAATAATTTAAAGCGTCACGGACTGAATTAATTTTTTGACTTGCCCTTAACCGGAATCGGGATGGCGCCAGGAGGTAAACTGGGGTAATTCGATTGTTCTGCCCTGTCCCTGTCACCCCGATTTTTCGGATTGTTTTGAGGGATGTTTTGGTATTCGTCTTCCTCGACTGGTGGTGGAAGGGTACTCGGGATGTCGCAGTCTTCGGTCGGAGGAACGACACATCTATGAAGAAAATAGGTGTTAATACAAATAATTGAAAAGGCAAAAGATCGAAGAACAAAAATAACGATAATACGAAACGGGGTATAAAACTAAAAATTTGCACTTAAAATTCGTCTAGTTTCGATATTTTGTTCTTTCGGACTACCATAGCAGTGGCCTCGGGTTCGATCCCCGAGCCACTCTACAAAGTTTTATTAAGTAAAAAGCTAATTATATAATATGGGATGCAAAACACTATATTTTATTTTATTTATCAAACACTATCCCTTAAAACTCATCCCCCTATAAATACCCTAAAGCCTTTTTTGGAGGGGATGTTACGTCATATTATTAAGGCACTTTTAGCATTGTCGTAGCTTGCATTTAATTTATATATAGCAGAACTACCCCCCTTTAAAATGATGTTCCCAAAGTTATCGAAAGGGGTTGATGGAACAATTATGCGGAAGCCTCAAAGAATATCTACTTATAGCAAATCTAATTTGATTCTATTTTCTCATATTTTGAATAAATACCTTAATGATCTTCTGTCAAAGACCAGCATGGCAGGGCACCGTTGGAGTCTCGGATAACCGCCCTGGCATTGCCAGTAACGGTTGCAGGATTTTCCAAGAGGGACGTTGCCGTTGGGTTCGTCATTACATAAAGCTAAAATATTAAAGATATTTACTGAACGATTAACTCGAAGTATCAAGTTTTGTTCTAGCATAGTACAATTGTATATAAACAATTAAAACCAATTTTTCCTGTTCAAGGACGTCATATCACGAGATGTGTGACGTTTACGGCTACCTGGCCTACGTCATTTACGTATAAGAGAAATTCATAATAATCAACTCATTATATTACGATCTAATCATATTTTTTGTAGTAAAACTTAAGACGCCAAAATTGGAAAATAATCATTTTCCCATCCTCACTATTTCTTCTTTTTAAATGCAGTGATATTATCCCCTATGGTTGGCAGAGACGTGTTAGAATTTTCGAAAATAGCAGATGACAAGTGACAGGCATCATCTTACTATGCCTACAATTACATTTGCTAAAATGAGATGGTTTAGATAGTCCCTTATCCCTCACACCCGCTCTTCACCATCTTCTGTTTGCACGTCTACCGATATCCTATTCTATAGTTGACGGAATGACTATTGCATTTTTTTTTAATGACAGATGACAAGTGACAGTAGTCGTATAAGGTCTAGAACGCGCCAATTACATCTACTAGTGCGAGATTTATTGAATAATGGGTACTCACGATGCTTCTGACATCCGTCGACGTTTTCGGGCCAATCGCACGAGTGAGTTCGCTCGTTGTACAGTAATCCGCCAATGCAGAGCTGTTCGGTGGCGGTACCGTTCCAGCACGTCCAGTAACGCGTGCAGGACGTTTCGTGGCCGAAGATTCCGTATAGCCAGCCGCAGTGGTCGGAACCGATTGGTGGATCTGCGAACAAAAAAAATATGGATCGATAAATTTTTTCAGGACGATAATTTGTAAAGTATAGCCCATGTTTGTCTCTATTTTTCTCCTTTTATATTTATTGGTTTCTTTTGCAATTTTTATTCATTTCTTTCGTCTTTGTTATAAATTATGTTCTTATTAATTGTATGAAGTACAATCTTTTTTTTATAGACGCAACAAACCCTTACTTCATGTAATTAAAATAAAAGTAAAAAAGAAGAGTACAACAGCTAAAATGAAATTAAAAATAAACTAGTAAAAATAAACGAAACACATACACAACATGTTAAAAATAAGGAAATTATTAAAGTAAACATTTTTTAAACTGAAGAAAAGAACGTAAAAATAAAACTTTAAAGTGAAGCGAGGGTAAAGTCAGAAAAAATTAAACGCTAATCAAAGTGAAACGCTTATCAAAGTTGAAACGCTTATCAAAGTAAGACGCCCCTTTAATTAAGCATGTTCCAGTATAGCTAAGGGTTGACATGTTCAGAACATCTGGCCAGGGCAAAAATAAGGATTTTGGACGAAAACTGGACCCCGTACAACCAAAAGTTTTGTTTCTGATTTCGTTTTATAATACTTTTATATTATAAATCGAAATCAGAAACAAAAATTAATGAAAACAAAAACAAAAGTTAGAGAAACGAGGTTTTGGTTTAGGCAAAGGAGGTCAGTAACTAGGTCGAGAATGGCAAAAATGGAAAGAAAAAAATTATTTATGAAAAAACAAAAATTTATGAAAAAATGGAAAAAATTGGAAAAACGTAGAAAAATGTTCGGAAAGTTAATAAAAGTATTATAAAACGAAATAAGAAGAAAGAATTAATTAAACAAAAAAAAAAGATTGTTCGGAAAGTTAATAAAAGTGTGCTTATAAAGGTGAGGCACATAATTTTTTTCTTCGAATTACAGTATTACACAATTAGCTATAAAAATGGAATATGATATGTTTTTATATTGTATACTTAATATAATACTGTTCTTTTTTTTTATATGTTTCCCCTTTTGCCTTTCTTCTAAAATAAGTTGATTAACCAACTCACTCAGATGTCTATATGTTAAAAAAAAAACTTTAAAGAGCTAATGCAATAACCAAAAGTTCTCTAAATATTTCAGAGAAAATATAAACTTCATTATTTTTAAAAATAAACCCATTGACTTTGGGTTAGTTTTCAGCTAAAATTCTCTGAAAACGCCAATGCAATTATCAAAAATTACATATTTGCAATTATAACTCAGAAAATAGCAACTCCCTTATTTTCAAAAATATACTCATTGACTTTGTACTCGTTTCGGCTAGAATTCTTTGACAAAGCCAATGCAATAATAAAAACGAGATATTTGCAATTATAACTCAGAAAATAGCATCTTTCTTACTTTCAAAAATAGGCCCATTGACTTTGTGCTCGTGTCAGCTAAAATTCTCTCAAAAAGCCAATGCAACAGTCAAAAAAGCGTTATTCGCAATTATAATTGAGAAATTAACAACTCTCTTATTTTCAAAAATAGACCCATCGACTTTGGGCTCATTTTCAGCTAAAATTGTCTGAAAAAGCCAATGCGGTAATCAAAAATCAGATACTGCAATTAAAATTGAGAAAATGGCAAATTCATTGTTTTTGAACTTATTTTTGACTAAAATGGTTTTAAAAATCCAATGCAACAGTTAAAAGTAATATATTCATAATTATAACAGATGAAATAGCAACTCTCTTATTTTCAAAAATAGGTCATTTGGGTTTGGGCTCGTTTTTAGCTAAAATTCGTTCAAAATGCCAATGCAATAATCAAAAATGAGATATTGGCCATTATAACGGAAAATAGCAACTTCCTTATTTACAAAAATAGACCCATTGACTTTGGGCTCGTTTTCAGCTAGAATTTTCTGAAAAAGCCAATACAATAACCAAACACGAGATATTTGCAACTACAGCTTAAAAAATTATATCTTTATTACTTTCAAAAATAGACCCATCGACTTTGGGTTCGCTTTCAGCTAAAATTCCCTGAAAAAGCCAATGCAATAATAGAAAATGAGATAGTGGCAAATATAACTGAGAAAGTTGCAACTCTTCTATTTGCAAAAATAGACCCATTGACCTTGCGCTCGTTTTCAGCTAAAATTATCTGAAAAACCCAAAGTAATATTAAGAAAATGAGATAATGACAAATATAACTGAGAAAGTCGCAACTTTTTATTTTCAAAAATAGACCCATCGACTTTAAGCTCGTTTTCAGCTAATCTTCTCTGAAAAAGCCAATGCAATAATCAAAAACGAGATATTTGCAATTATGACTCAGAAAGTAGCAACTCTCTTATTTTCAAAAATAAACCCATTGGCTTTGGACTCGTTTTCAGCTAAAATTCTCTGAAAAAGCCATCGCAATAACCAAAAATGTTATATTTTCAGTTATAACCGAGAAAATAGCAATTTCCGTTTTTTTAATTAATAGGTCAAAAACAGGCCCCTTGACTATGGGCTCATTTTCAGCTGAAATTCCACAATTTTAAAAAGAGACCAATTCCATTGATTTTGAGCTCAGTTCGTAAAAAAGATAAGGCCAACGTCGCTCAATTGGAAAAAGCACAATTTCCTTTTTGAGACGATTTTTATCCTTAAACTTATTGAATTTAGTATCTTTTAAAAAGACTCGCAATCACTTAGTTAGTGGTTATATGGTGATATAACTACAAATACAAATACAAATAATATATTTCCATTGGTTTCTGTACAGAAATATCGGAATTGTCAAAAAGTAGGTACATAATATAATAAATAATATAATATAGTAAAAGACACACCTATCCCGATTCGAATAATAACAGTTTAAAATGAAATAACTAAAATAAAAATAAAAATAAGAAAATGAAGTGAAAAAAGTAGGAATAGATTTAAAAAATAATCAGTGGAAAACGATAAAAACCCATCATACACAAAAATAAAAAACTTATAAAACTGAAGAGAAAAGCATAAAATATACTATAGAAGTTTAAATTTTTCTTTTTTGAGTTAAAATAAATGACATAATTAGGTGTAAAAATTAAATATGAAAGGTTTTCATATTGTATACTTAATATAATTCTATTTTTTTTGCGTATGTTTTTCCTTTTTCGTTCTTGCCTGTCTTGGCTTCTTCAGGATTTATTGTTCATTTCTTTCCTCATTTTTTCAATTATGGGCTTATTTATTAATTTCTTTTACATTTTTTAAAATATGGCTTTTTTTAAAAAGGTTACAATCACTTAATACATTTCCCACCTATGAATTGTAGTAACTAACGAAAATCGATTTAAAAATAGAAAAATGCAGAAATGAAATATGAAATATTTTAATATTCTTTTCAATATTTTGCCTTTCTTGTTTGTCCTATCTATTTTGCATCTTTTTTTATTTCTTCTTGGCTTTTTTTCAATTATTTTTTGTGTTACCACTATTTTAATATATAGTGTTTTTAAAAAAGTGACCAAAAGAACATGAGTAGGCGTTTAATGTAATTAAAATAAAAACACGAAATAAAAACGAACAAAGGTAAAAATGTAGGAAAAAAAGAAAGAGGATGCCATTTAGGGAACTTTATTAGTTTTTTGCACTTGCAATTAATTATGCATTTTTCTGCTGTTTTAAAAATGTTTTATGGTGCATTGCTTAGTTTTATAATAAATATACATTTTTTTTTAAATATTTTTAATATTAGTGTTAATTTTGCAAAGCTTTAATGTCTTTTGATTCCTATTTGGCAGAATTTTGTTCCTTTTTACATTCGCTGGGGTCGGAATTATACTCCCTACCCACCACCTCCCCGGATACCCGAAAATGTTCGAAAAAATTGAGAAAAACCTAAAAAATTGCTCGGAACTTAATAGGAGTATTACAAAACAAAATAAGAAAAAAAAATTAAAAAAAGTTAGAGAAACTCGGTTTTCAGCGAAAAAAAGGCGAAGGAGTTCTGCTACGAAGTCGGGGATAGCAAAAATGGGAAGAAAAAATGCTTTATTAAAAATAAATAAAAATTTTCAAAAATAAGAAAAAATTTAAAAAAAATTTAAAAAATATTTCGAAAAGTTAATAAAGGAATTATAAAACGAAATAAGAATAATAAAACTAAAAAAATATGGTGAGAATAAAAATATAAAAATGAAATAAGAAAAATAAAATAATAAAAAAAAGTTATTGGAAAGTTAATAAGAGTATTATAAAATGAAATAAAGAAAACAAGGGAAAAAAGAGGTCGAAGCCGGGGGCAAGAGTTGAGAAAAAAAAAAGTTTAAAAAATTCATTTCCTTATATCTCTTTCATATTTCACTTTAGTTATATGCTTATTAAGGTGAGGCACATATTTTTTTCCTTATTTGCGTTTCTTGCTTGCCTTGTATCTTTTGCTTTTTTTTAAAATTATATCCAATTATATTTTTCGTTATTTTTTTGTGTTACATGACCTATAGTGTTTTTTAAGAACCCAAAATGATTTACTCAATGTAATTAAAATAAAAACAATATAATAATAATAAAAACACGATATACAAAATAACCAAAGTACAAATTTAGGAAAAAAAGAAAGAAGGAGTCAAAAAAGGTTTATCGCGCATTGTTCAAGCTTGATTTTGTAATAAATATAATTTTTAAAATATTTTTTATTTTTGTGTTAATTTTTTCAAATCTTTAATGTTCTTTAATTCCTATTTTGTAGAATTTTATTCTTTCTTACATTCGCTCTGTATGCGGCAAGATTTTAAAGTTGGAATAATATCAAAAATATGTAATAATGTTATAGTAAGCAATTAACATTAACAGAATAACAAAAACCTTGCAACGAATTGACACTTTTTTATTTTTGTTATTTTGTTTCTTCCTTGCCTAGTCTCTGCTTTTCTTTCAATAATTTTTCTCTTTTTCCAATTATATTTTTCTTTATTTTTTGTATTACTTGATCTCTAGTATTTTTTTTAAGAAGCCAAAGCGATTTACTCAATGTAATTGAAATAAAAACAAAATAATAAATAATATAATTAGAAAGTTAATATAATTAAAAAATCAATGGATCTCAAAAATAAACATGGAGCTTTAACAGAAGAATCGATTCCAAGGAATCATTTTCTAGCAGAAGACATAAAAGCTTAAAAATACAACAAATTTTTGACTTTTTTATTTTTTCTCGAAATGCCTTTTGCATTTTTTAAATTTCTTTATTTTGTTTTAACTATATTATCCTTTAATTGTCCTGCCTTTTTTGAAAAGGATACCAGAAGAACTAACCCAATCTAATTAAAATAAAAATACAATATAAAAAATCAACAAGTGGAAAAGAAGTAAAATAATTAAAAAAAGGAGAGGGCAAAAAGTAGAAAAAGGTGAAAGCAACATGAAAATAGAGCTAATTGTATATATACCATGCGATCTTAAAGACGTGTCGAAACTTAAAAAAAGGGGGGCGCTAAAAACAAAATAAAAAGGAAACGCCCCTTTCTCAGCATCCACCACATAGACTTTTTTTATGGCAATGGCACACACACCAAAGGGATATCCTATGGCGAGCGGTGTGTGTGCGAAGATGTTGATTGACACGGTTCTTGAATAGTTGTAGGTTGTAATGGGAAACAGATGTCCTGGGAGTGAGTTCCACAGTGATACAGTGCGCCAGACAAAGGAGTTCTTGTAAAGCGATGTTCTAGGTGTTTCCAATTGTGCGACGAACCGGGGCGCTCTTGCCGTCTGTCGTGATCGTCTGACAGGAGTTGCCAGGGGCGGGATGAGACGGGCCAAATCCTGGGAACATCTGCCGTGAAAGTATCTGTAAAACAGAGACATCTCAGCCACATGTCTGCGGTGTTCCAGACTAGCCAGATTTCGGGTCAACTCTGGGTCGCCGACGAGACGCACAGTTCTCTTCTGAATGGAATCCAGCAGCTTTAGGGTGTGCTTTGGTGCGGCACCCCAGATATGTGAGCAAAATTATAAGCACGGTCTTATTTGCGCTTTGTAGAACAAGAGCAACTGCTTGTTGCGAAATAGCGCATTAAGCTTCTGGGAGGCTGATTTTGCAATGTTAGCAACGTGGTCATGCCAGGTCATATTGCTGTTGACCAAGACACCCAGCAGTCCGATTGACGAGGATGAAGGAATGGTCGATCCCGCCATAACAATGTCAGGGCCCGCTGTATTGGCCCTCTTGGTAAACGTTGCTGCTTGGGTCTTTGCTGCATTGAACTGGACCAAATTTCGGTTGCCCCAAGTTTCAATTTTATCCAGGTCTTGATTTATTGCCGTAATCTGCTCCTGTCTGCGGTGATGAATCTCAGTCGCTGGTAAAGGTTTTTCTGATCTAAAGTGGGAGACAAGGGTACTGTCATCTGCAAAACTGTAAACAGGACTATTCGTTTAGATCAGCAAGTCATTAATATAGATAAGGAACAGAGTTGGTGAAAGTATTGCGCCCTGAAGCACGCCCACGTTGATGGTGAATGTGTCTGAGGTATGTCCATCAACTGCAACGTGCAGAGATCGGTTCTTAAGGAAACTGGCAAGCTACCTGCAGAGAGAGGCTGGCAGTCCGAAAGACGGCAGTTTGTTGAGCAGTCCGTCATGCCAAACTATGTCGAATACCTTTGAAATATCCAACGCAATCGCTCGAGACTCTCCGTAGTTCTCAATTGCGCTTCTCCATATATGAGTGAGAGTGACATAGGCCAATATATCTCCTGTCGATCTCTCTTTGCGAAAGCCGTATTGATTATCGCTGACTAGTCTGTTGTCCTCAAGGTACTTGAGTAGTTGCTGATTGACTACACGTTCCATGACTTTGGAGATTATTGGAAGCAAGGCAATTGGGCGATAGTTTGAGGGCGTGATTTTCTTGCCGTTTTTTGGAATAGGTTGCACTCGAGTGACTTTCCAAGAGGATGGGTAAATCCCTTTTCCGTAAGACAGAGAAAAAAGCCTGGAAAAGCAGGTGTTAGTTCGTTGGCGTAGTTCTTTAGCACGATGACAGGTATTCCGTCCGGTCCTGATGCCTTTTGCTTATCTAGTTCTTTAAGGATTTAGCGAATATCACGGTGATGAAACTTGACTTCTGCCATGGTAATGTTGATGTTCGATATGGTGGGGAGAGTCTTGCCTTCGGGGACGTCTAAGGTAGAGTGCGATAAAAACATTTTGGCGAGTATGTTTGCTTTTTCCTTGGTTGTAGTCGCTGTGATGCCACGTTTTTGTAAAGTTGTTACTTACTGCCTCAGCTGCCGACCAGCAATTCCTGGAGCCACTGGGGCATAGCAAAAGTTTATTCCTGATCATTTGATTGTGTTTGTCCTTAGTTTCGTCGATCACACGTTTGCATTCGTATCTGGCTTCGACAAAATAATTGCGATTACATAATGAAATTACTTTATTGCCAACTTTTATATAGTATACACAATACACACCTTGGCCAGTAAATAAGAAAGCCTCAGATCACATGTTTGTTGACCTCAAGTGAGATAAAACAGAAGATATAAAAGCCTAAAAGTACAACTTTAACAGCTTAATACATTTTTCTATAGGTTATATTAAGCGACACAAATAAATTTAAAAATGACAAAACTAGATGTAAAAATGAAAATGTTTTCATACTTTATATTATACTTTTTCCTCAAGTTTTTCTGCATTTTTTCCTTCGCTTTTATCTGTATTATTTATTATCATTATTATTTTTGTGAAAAGAATACCAGAATAACTTACCCAATCTAATTAAAATAAGGATACAATATAATCAATGTACAGGGTGTCCGGTTATAAATGTAACCCCATTTAACTTTTTTATTTGCCCTCGTATAAAAAAATGTTAAATACAAAAGTTGTAAGGATTTTCATACAGTTTTCTGCGGTGTTCCTAGAAAAACAATTGCACATCGAACTTCTACTGTACAGATTAAATTAATGTTTTTTTTTTTAATGGGACACCCTGTATGTTCTTCTGTATATCGATAGAGCTCTTTAAGGCGAGTTCAGCAATATAAGGTTTGTTGGGTCTAGCTATAATAGTTACCACGTAAATTG